>JAAIFI010000007.1:0-266783 GCA_011032875.1 Phlebia tremellosa | reverse complement strand
AGTGCCCCTGGTCGAGTTCTCTCCCAGTTTTAACACAGTTGACAGACCTTGTGCGGGGCGAGGAGTGAACACGCGTCGACGAATGATCACACGAGGGAAGACTCACCACCACATCAAAAGGCTGCCGAGCGGTTTAGTCACGCGCATGCGTAGCGAGGATGGACTCGCACGTACTTGTTCCACATATTCTTTGTCTCTCGCTCATCTTCTGGGACGCGCTCGACACCTCTGGCTTCGACACCGCTCGCAAAGACCTTCTGAACAAACAAACCTAGCTTCCCGTACCGCGCATAGCGACTGGTGATAACCGACTCGTCGGGTGCTGCGCTGTCGACTATGATGTCTGGAACAGAGCCCTTCTCCTTGTCATCGGAGGAGTAGCTGGGAGGGGCCATTGGAAGGAGGAGGAGGTACCGGGGGTGGCAGCGTGGGCAAACATTTTTTGTGGACAAGTCTTGATTTTAACGGGATCAGAGTTAGACGCCCTATGAGCGTTCTATAATTGCAATCGAGATTCTGTTTGAGGAAATTCGCGCACAAGACCTAGGAACGGATCAACTTCCCCCGGAGAACCATATGCACCGCGGCGCGCAACACAGGCGGTATCTTGCAGAGTGCCTGTACGGGGTGAAAGGATTTCAGCAACGCAGACAGTTCTGGATGTACTTGGATGTACTCCCTGATACCCCATGTGCTTATCACACTCACCGTGTGGGTGTTGAATGATGGTGGCATCCACTCGTGTGACAGATCGCGTGCAATGGGTATCGGAGGTAAAGCCACATGAATTTACAGACAGAAAACAGATCCGAAAAAAGCACAACTACGACACATCTATACTGGTGGTTTGTTATCTTTTTGAGCTGTAGAGTGCATCTTAGTTAGACAGACAGACCGCTCGCGCGAGGAGGAAATACGACGCACCCATCGTTATCCGATCACCCAGCGAAAGTGCGATGCCCTGAGTCTTGCTCCGGATGCGCACGTGGCCCACAATGGTACCAGCCTCCGTCCTCTCAACACTCAAGTTGGCCAAAGCGTCCTCACCTGTAGTATCATTGTGAGCCATCGACATCGGGTAATGCAGGATCATCGCAACTCACCAAACAGACTGCGTGCATACATGTTTGCTGACAAGAAATCGCATTCTCCAGAGATCGCGCCTTCTGGAGTAAGACAGGACATGTTGGTAGCTTTCATGACGTGTTTGAGATATTCCCGCGGGTCGCTGAGCCTGGAATGTAAGTACGCGAAGCAACTCAAATTTATGAAGACGTACGACATGGACGTGGTGACGTTCACGCGATTCTCCCATTCAAACTCTGTCCACATACTTCGGAACTAAAGGAATCGTCAGTGCTTCTCAAACATCGACTTCAGAAGAGACACGAACCTGGGCTTCGGTGCAATACGCAGGCTTGATATAGTCCATGATGTCGATGTGAATGTCATTCAAGATGACACATTGTTCAGCCATCCCAAGACCTTCCCAGAGTATGCTGCCAAAGATGACACCGGTCTCCGTCGATGAGACTTTGATCGTAGCTTTGATGCTCTGGAAGCTATGAGGAGCGATAGTGTATGTAGTCGGGCGTTCCACGAGTTTCAAATCGCCAAGTGTGGCAAAGTCTAGGCATAGATTCTGCAAGGTGTTCGCCGTTTGATTGACGAGAAGAACATCTGTTCGACGGATTAGTGATTTTATGCCTGTGGCGCGAAGCTAACTCACCCAGCAAGATATCGAAGCCATGGACCTTTACATAGGCCTCAGCGTATATAGGGTCAGAGAATCCTGGTATCGACCAATCAGACTAGTGAGCGGGGCCGTAGCCTGACGAAAGTATACTTACCCGTGAGCTGCGATATACGGCTGAGATTGGATATGAAGTCCTCGTGGACTTCTCCGGCTCCCGTAGCACGAGACAAGTCTTCATTATCCTACAAGATTGTCAATTGCGCGCCCCGCTGGAACAACCAGGACTAGACATACGTCAAACATCTCTTCAGCAGCCTTCTTCGAGAACAGCCGGAAAGACAGCAAATCATCGACTTGTACAGCAACGGTCTTGGCGGTTTCCGACTCCTTCTTTTCGGCGGCTTTTTGCTAGAATGCCAAGGATCATTACTAACCGTGACATAGACACAGACAAGACGATATTGACGTACCTCCTGCGCAGACAGCATCTTCGAGTACGCGATTTTTGTGTCCTTCAGGAACAACTCGTGAACGACGGGTTTATCCTCCAATTCGCTCAACGTTTCGATGCAGTTCATGATCCGTTCGCTGGAATCCTCGTCGATCGGCACGCTAACGAATTGAGACTGGCCCACGCGTATGACTGAAGCCATGACGAGCATCGCCTGCATACAAGGTGTAAATCAGCTCATGTCCTCGTGCACTGATAAGTGGCGGCACTCACCTCTGCCCGCAGAGTATTCGTGCTCTTCTTGTCGCTACTGAGCTCTGAGTGGCGTAAGACAAGTTTCGTTAATGCTGAAGCTAAGACAGAGCCGGTATAGAAATCTCCGCCCAATATGAGGGCTTTACACATCGTTAGATATATTGTGAGGAATCCAACACTGAGTTCACTTACTACGCAGTGGTGGCTTGGCAGCAGCTTTGACGGCCTCTAACCTCGCGGAAGTTCCGCTCGTAAAGGCAGTTTCCGTGGCGTATGTACCATCTGCGAGCACTCGTGGCTTAGAGGACTCCGTCTTGACTTCATCCGTCTTCTCCTCATCTTCTGCACCCGCCTGATCCAATAGCCGCTGTTCTGAGGCCAATATAGGGATCTCTCCGAGCACCTTCCGCAGCTCCTGGAATGTCTGTTGTATCTCGGACACAGATTCCGCATATTCACCTAGTATCCATAGCACACCGCGATACACTTTGCCAGATTTTATCTCGCCGAGAGTCTCGATGAGCTTTTCGCAAATGGTGTGACGGAGTGGTGGGAATTTCTCGACAACCTCGCTGTAGAAGGATTAGAATTTGACAGGAGAAGGGGAGATACTTACTCACCGAACGAAAGCGACTACATCGAGGGCCGATGGGTTGTTGGAATCACCGAGGAAGTCCATGAGGGCGTGCACCACAGTAGCTGCAACCTCAGAGAACTTGACTGCACAGACGTGAATTGATTGAATGAGCAACTGTCTGTACTCCGATGCCTGTCACAACGTCAGTAACGCGAGAAGTGGAATAAATGGATCAATTCTGACTTTCTCGAATTCCTGCTCTTGAGTGCGCTGTAGCTGTTTCTTAAGGAACAATACAACTTCCTCCACGTTCCGACTTGTCGTCAAGCTCAAAACGATGCTGATAGCCTTCCGACGGACTTCAAGGTCGGTGCTACATACAGACATGAATCATGCTGCTTCCTGAAGCGATATTTTGAGAGCATACCTTGAGAGGACCTGAAGTATATCCATGATGAGGCTGTCCAAAACATGCCCATGCCGTGATCTGAGAGTATCCAGACGGTCAAGTACAATCAGCTTGGCGTTGTTGTCCGATTCCTTCATGACCAGGTTGATGTAGCACGATGCAGCCGCTACAGGAGATCATCAGGGCACTATCTCACGCTGAAACCGATATTGGGCTCACCTTTAATGGCCGCGGGGTTCTGGGTCAGCGATGTCAGAGTAGTAGCAGCCTCATACTTCACGGGGTTCGATGACGCGTTGAGTAGTTCAGATATGAGAAGGATGTATCGTGCCTATGGAACAACGTGAAAATGACACCACATTTCAATTAGCGAGAGAACTCACCCTATGTGAAGTGTCGGTCTTGCAGTCTAACCGAATAACCTCAATGATGCTCATCTGCAGCAACTCGTCCATACTCGGGATTTGGTCGAACACTTGCAAGATGTACTCCACAGCCTTGGGCATGGCGCAATTCGATAGAAACACGAATGCATTGCGCTTGCAAGTAGCGTCGGACTCTGCAGCGAGGAACGTTTGAATGAGTTCAGGCGCGTCCGGAATGAGATGTTCGAATTCGCGATAGATGGAGTATATGGCGAAAACAGCGTTCTTGCGAACATATGCATGACGATGTTCCAAGCAGGAGCGACAGATAGGGATCAGAGGTTCCAGGACTTCCACGTCCTTAGCGATCTTCTGGAGGAACCGCAGGGTGGCACCGCGTATGTACTCGTTCGGGTGTTGCTGAGAATGGGTGCTGTAAGCCCTGTGCTTTAGAGAACGTGTGAAGGATACTACTCACCAGGTCATTACGAATGGCATTACTGACGACGTGATTTAGTACTAGTTATATGCGAAGGTGCTGCACGTACACGACTAGAATCATCTCCTGTTTCAACTTCCCATTGTCGTCGTATTTCGGGCATACCTCCCAGTAGAAGTGTAACAGCTTCTTGAGAGCCTTGTTTTTGGATGGCATCACATATTGTATGACTGGCATCAACAGTTGAGGCTTTCATGAAATGTCTCCCTCAGTATGTGCATTCCCTCAGCGGCAGCGACTAAGCATACCTGAGGATTTCCATTGATAGTTGACACTATAATCTTTCGCAACGTGTCAAGTTTGACCTCATCCGAGCCCTTCTGCAACGCTGAGCGGAGGTCTTGCGTAGAAGGCGTTTCTGAGTTATCTTCGGTGACGACCGTGTAGCATGGTGCTTCTGCTGAGGCCATGGTGCAGCAAACAAGTCCCAACGGACAGAGAAATAGGCTAGACGGTCGCGGAGAAGTAGAAGGTCACTGGTCGTGTAGGCGTCTATGAATTGCGGTGAACGCCACGTGGCTCAAAGCTTAAGTCGCGAGTAAGTCGCGGGCTCGCGGTGCCGCTGGACAAAATATTCCCTCAGTGTGCAGCATCATTCCAATCGACAGCATTAGTCAAGAATATATGGATTGAGTCCTCAAGAATTGTAGAATGAGAGAAATGTCTGTGTTGTGAAGTACACGGGTAAGATAGGTCTTGTGCCAGTACCATGACATCACGATCCTGGTCTGAACGAAGCGATGGTAGGTCGTAACAAGCACAACACTAACACCCCGAACCTATACAGATGCTACGGCAGAGAGGCCACAGCAATCTCACGATGATAGTCCGAGTGTCTGTCTCTGTAGACGTACGTGAGCAAGCATACAGCAAATCAACAGGACAATCCTACCAATTGAACGATATTACTACGTTCTTGAGGCGGTACTCTCTGGATTTCTTCGGGCGTCATAGCAAGAACGCGCATGATTAGAGCCTGGGAGATGCAAGTTCAGTACACGTTATTGGGGAAATTTCTCTGAATAGATAAACCTTTTGCTCTTCCGAGATCCCTACCAGCGTTTCTTGCAGGGCGGGAGGTATTGCGTTCGTGATAGGAGGAGCACCGTATGAGGGAGGAATCATTGGACCAGGGGCGCCGTATGGAGGCTGCGGTTGCACGGGAGGCGGGCCTTGATAGGAATAAGGGCCGGGTTGACCTGAGTGCATAGGTGGCTGAGGCGCAAGGACAGGAGCCGCTCTGCCGTATGTTGGCGTGCCAGTGCGAACATATGGAGGCGTCGAGCCATGTACGTATGGAGGAGTTCCTCCGCGGCTCGTCTGTCCGGCTACATGAGGAGGTATAGCCGATGGTGGCTGAGCAGCTGGTGGATGCATCGCGAGCGGCTGCATGTTTGATGGCTGTGTCGGTACTTGTGGAGGCATATGTCCGTAAGGAGGCACTGGCGCAACCGCAGGTGTGGGCACTTGAGGAGGGGCAGTGGTCGGTGGTGCTGACGCACTTGATGCAGGCATAGAGAGAGCCCCAGATAGAGTTTTCTGAGGTTAAAGAGTTGAGAGAGATACATCAAAACACCTATGCTGTGGTTACATACCTGTATGGTATCAACGTTCACGGCGTTGATGTTGACCATAACAGTCATAAGAGCATAGGCAATCTGTGGTTGTGCATTGAGAATTGCTCGAGCCTGATCTGGAGTAGTTTTCTACACTCAAGTTAGACCATTGAATGATTCGCGGTGAGAACAACGGACTTTCAACTGTAGAAGAAGCTCTAGTAATTGCTCTTGCTGCACGGCGGGAGTCGACATCCTCCCTGAAGTTGATATGTGCTGCATGAACGTAAATTGTTTGTCATGTTAACTTCTATATCTTTTGAACGATGGACCTGCCTTTGATTTCCAAGGTTGTGGTTTTGGCCAAGTCTGCTCTGCTCATTCAAGCTGCAACTACACTTGAACCCTATTGGCGCCCATCCGAACGTGGTCATGATCGACAGGCGGCTATCACTTCGAACGTACGTGCCTGGGAGGCTGGTTCGCAGCACCGCCAGATAGTAGGAACGTATACAAGACATGTAACCAACCGTGAGTATCATAGTATGCGTCAAGAAGTTTTCGAGTATACAGAATGTATAGCATTCAGGAGCTCTACTAGGCTAAACTTGGACACCGCCACACGACGCAACCGTCCCCCCAGCCCAAACCTGAGTGCGGCGATGACACTCGCAAATGATACTCAGTACTGATACGAAGGACACCGGTGGCCCCATTTTCGGTACTATGCCATTGAGAGATACTAAGGAAGCCCGGATATAGTTATACAATCGATGGAGAACGTCTCTCCGGGGAGCCAGGTCTGTTGTTATGGCACACATTCAAGTTATCTCTCGACACATGTTTCACAGCCTGATATGCATACTCACCACAGTTTGCGCACAACTAAATTCATTGTTTGGTGTGCATTGGCCGCTTTGCTCAGCCTGAACACTGAAAGGTATGCAATTAACGCCAATTGAACCCAAGGTAGGGACGCCTTCGAGCCCCAATAAGTCCCGTATATCTATACCGAGCGGCGACAAGGGCTGGAGGATCGTGAGTATAGGTGCGAGGATTTAAAGCATACTACAATGCACGTACATCAATCGTCTCGCTACAGCACTCTTCGTCCGCTCGAACAGCAAGATGAGATGGTGCTGCTACTGCGAGCAGAGGGATCGCAAGGGCATACAAGGAGAATATTGAGTAGTATAACATGGCAGATATTCGCATCAAGGATCCCGTCTCCTGTGAATCCAGTGGCGACTTTTTATGCAGAACAAGAGCCGTCCATATGAAATTCCTGTCAAGACTGGAAACATTCGGATACAGAGATTGTCCAATTTCAAGTTGATCAAAATTCCATGACCGGGTGGTTCCGCCAGGCGAAAAACACCGGTAGACAGCTATGATCAAAGCGATCTCTGAAATGTTCACTGGAGGAATGCTGGGCGGAGATACGTACTTAGCGAGGACGCTCACAACAACTGCTGAGATAGATTACTGATATATGGATGCCTTTGGAATATATAGTCCGGAATCCGATCGAGGAGGACTTGCATTCTGATCAGTAAACTAAACACAGCAAGACATACCGGAGACATGGAATACGCTTACCGCTTACATCAACATAAACAGATCATGAGCATGTCTGGAGGGGCCTAATGGCATGGCAGACTATTCAATCCTCCGTATGTAGCAGAGGAATTGATGCGTGGTGCTCATGTCCCTTTGAGTGCGTGCGCATTGTGGATCACATATCGTAACGTGTGATAGCCTAGCTAACAAAGTACACGATGACTGCATGACGTGTCCAATATCGAGTAAGCCGGAGCCATCTACGTAGGTACGGGAACGGTGGGCTCGCAACCGAGGGAGACATTGATATTGAGAATAGGCTGTCGAAAAAGTCAGCATTAGGGGGCGGGGCAGGAGATATATGACACGCACTAGTGTCATGGTCGACGAGCAGGTGAATGTGTTAGTCAGCGTGCATGTACCGTCGAGCAGCCCGCCCACTGAGAAGTCTACGCAGTTGATGCCAAGAGCACCAAGGTCTGGAGGGAACGTCGGAAATCCCAACTCCCCTAAGATATTGGCTCCAGGGGGAGACAACGGCTGAAGAGACCTCTTTAGCGAGAACCACATGGGTGAGAATATAACGATACACACATCGATAGTCTCGTTACAACACTCGAGTGACGATCGACGAACCGGTGTGGCGACCGCAAGTAGCGGCAAGCTCAACGCGAATACAGAAAGCATAGAGCAGAACATCGCTCTTGCTACGGACTGCTCCTCCTTTTCTGTGGGGAAGATGGAGGCCTTTTATGCTGTGTGACAATTCTAACATATGAAATTCCTGTGGAGAACATAGCTTGGAATTTGTAGGGACGGCTAACTCCCGTGTTCCGCCATGTGCGACGCATTCTCGGATGCGATAGGTTCAACATGTCGAAGCACGGTAGAAGACAGTGAGATCAATGCGTGTGTGTTAAACGGCCACTCGGACGGGCTATTTCCATCATCTCTCTGGGGAGAAGTCTAAGTATCAAACTACGTCTCATGGAGCTAGGAGAATTGCAAGAGATGGAAACGTACCATGACCTCGTAATGTCCGTTGAGAAGAACGGCACGACAGGCACCGAACGAGTTTCCCATGTAGCACTGTCATCTGATCTACATTGAACGGAACACAGTCCAACGGACTGCGCTACGCTCTCCAGGGGCCAAAATACGGTGACATGGAGGGCCTGATAATCAGCGGCTGTTAAACGAGTCATGTCCGTTAGATCCTTCAGCTGAGATGAACGAGAGGGTTACGTACCGAAAACACACAGGCCAGGCTTTACAGGATCGTCAGACTGAAGCTTGAAGCTTGAAGGACCCGAGGATCCGACTATAGCAATACCGAAAAACCAGACCGGCGTTGATTATATCGAGCATCCGAGCCCTGAGAATATCCGCGGTACTCTTCGTGTTCCGAGAGATGCTAATATAACTGCATTGAGAAAATACACCGACATCAGTTGTGTTGGACGCTATAGACCAGGACATGACAGTGCAACTGAGAAAAGGATTGGCCACAAGTTTCAACATCACGATCGGCCGGGGATGGTCATGGACATCATTGCTAGCGCCCATACTATGCTGTTCGCGATGTACGACTACCAATTTCTACCAACCTCCACCAATCAAACATCAGTCCGGACGCCTGTCTTTCCACTCTGTTTTCCTCTGTCTTTAGCACAATGTCTTCTAGTCAAACGTCGAATGCAAACCACGACGAGCCAGAGGCCGAGATCGATCCTATCTGGACTTCAAGTCGAACAGCTAGACAGATATATGCACTCGGAGAGGTCGAGAAGGTACGGCAAGGCTGACTGCTGCAAACTACACATTCTTAGACTTTACGCAGGATATCAGCCGTCTTCTTTCACTAGCAGCATCCTCAATTTCGCTCTTGACGTTGCCCCAAACAGACGGCCCGGACGACGGCCTCCCTCAAGGTGGCGAACGGTCCGAGCAGTTTGTGCTTGAAGTTAGCGAGTACTTCGAACGTTTGGACGTGAGTTCTCATCATCATTGCTATTCATAAACGTGACATAGAGATCCAATATGCAGGGAATACACATCGCCATGCGTTCGTCCCTTGCCCATATTCGACAATCTCGAATTGCGCCTTCTGCTATCAACGCCCCTCCACCAGGCTTCGTACCCCCATCCCTCGGTATCGGGTTACCGGCACCATCCGATACCTCTGCTGCTCCTGAAACAGGTGGACGCGGACTGCAAGAGGAACGAGTTGAGAGAGATGCGTGGAATGGTATACTGGACGCGTTGATGCGTTTAAAGGAGGCAAGGAACCAAGAGGGACAGGAAGATGCGAGGGATATCAGTATGACATAACGGACTGGTGGACGCGAGCGATCAAAGTATTGATTCGCAAGGGAGACGTACGCAACACATGTCTGCCGCATTTATATGCCTTCGTTCTCTTAGGTGCTGACTTCCTCCAGAACCTCCTTCGCCTTCAAGACCTCTTCTTCGTTGGCTAATGATTCGTCTTGCTCGACTGCGAGCTAAACGATGCAAGCATCAGACAGAAGATCTTATGCACGTCGAGGACAAACCCACCAGAAGTTGGCGAAGATCCTGCACAGCGTTGCCGAGCCTCTTCGTCGCATCAGCGACCATCCTGCCCGACTCTTCGAGCATCCGTCTCTGCTCATTACAGCATTAGATCTGAGGTGGTCGCGACCGATATATGTAATGACGCACCCCGTTGTTTTTATCCCAGTCCTCTGCATTGTTCGCGATGAACTTATCCAGTTTGATCTTCTGTTGCTCCTCTTCGACTATATACGTTTTGTGTTCCTTGAATAGTCTAGTGTTGAGTGGAGCAAAACATAGATCATTATTGAGCTGAGAGACATCTTGAAAGTCACAAACCGTTTGGCAACTCCCGACTTGATCTTCAACTGGCGTAGGGTAGCGGCACGGTCAGCCATTCTGGATTACGAGTGTGAAAGTAAAGATTGGAACTGAAGGTATATTCGGCGAGCTGAGAGGTCGAACTAGTGATCAAAGTGGTGCAGTGGTGCTCTTCGCGCTCCGCTTGCGCTTTTGTATATCCTATCGATCTCATCGTCGCGGCTAGCTGCATTATTATTCATCGAGGTTTACTTTCCGTCACATACAATCCTTGATGGCGTGGCGTGTCCACCTATCACTCGTTCGCTAACAACTCGTCAGAAACAGAATCATAGGGACGGAGTCATGTAGAATGGCGTTGCTGATCGCGGTCAAAACATGTCTACTCACCAATTCTTACAACGACGGATTCTGAGGTTCACGAGCGTATACAATACATATGAACGTGTGTCATTGCGGGTCATCAATAACTACTGGTACACCAGACTAAACTACATACAGGCTACGTGACAAAGCCCTGCGAGTCAAGCCGATGCTGACTATGTATGAAGAGGCAGCTCCAGAGATGCATTGCGTGCGTGCGTCATGAGAATGTATTGCTAAAGAATGCAGGGTGGGAAAAGAGGACGAGACGACCGAGGAACAGCAAAAGCGGTGATAGCGTCGAGAGGACATGAGACGGTCCAGGGCACAGAGCGCGGGGAATGAACTCGTACGAACTCATCAATAGTCGATAGCCGCAACAGGAGAAGCGTCCTTATTCGCTACAGAGACCGCTATACGCGATGCGAGACAGAGCCTGCAAGCAGGCTCGTACGCGGTGCGATCACCATAGCCTACAACTCACGTCGTCGTCGGAACCAAGCACCATCTCAATCACAGGCCACACTCAGGCACAACTCGCTCGGTGCACTTCCGGCGGGCATGACTAGCATGCACATTGCCGGTGGCACGGAGGGAGGGCGAGAGGGGGCTGGACGAGTCGGATGCAAGGTACGAGAGACGGAGGAGACAGCGGTGAGCAGTCGAGAGCAAAAGGATCGTTTCATCTAGTAGAGCCGTCAACAGTACGGGGTAGAGTGTACGTCGCGCAGGATAAGTGCCGGTCTGTCCGAGCTTGGCTTGCTGTGGTGGCTAGCCTGGTCGAAAACGTCGCGAGGGGGAAGAGAGAAGCCTCGCGGAACTCGTCAAAATTGCCAATGCCATAGGGCGAGATGACGCTGAGAGCCGAGGGAGCGCAAGGCGTTGATCAGGCGCCTCCGTGCGCACCTGAAGGGCACGGTAGGCATGAGGCAAGGCGATGCTCGAGTGGATCTGGAAGAGATCAAGGGATCGCAGATTCGTCGTAGATGATCGTCAAGGGTGCGTGATGTCTTGAGAAGGGACGTTGGAGGTCCACGTCGCCAGTGTATCGGCGAACGCCTTATGGCAGAGAGACACGGAACCACACTAAAGTGGTCGTACGCCGTCATCTGCAAGGCGCGGGCTGGCGGGACTTAGGTCGGGGATGGAGTATCGCGGAGGGACAATCGACACATCAAACCAATCAGTGGCGTGAATTACAAGAGTGTGCCAACGAGAAGAGCGAAGCACCGAACATCGGCGCCTCAAGCTCATACTCGCGGTCTTGCGTCGGTGTCGGTCCACATCCGGCTCGGTCTTCGACCAATGGGGCCATGGGCGTGGGATCGCTCGTCGGTCACAGTTCTCGTCTAGCGCGGCTCGGCCACGAGACGTTCCGTTCGACCTAGACGGTGACGAATGTCAGTGCGTCGCTGACGCGGTGTGGGGGGCTCTTCCGGAAGCACGGACACGGCCGAAGAAGAAAAGGTCGTAAGAAAAGATGCGATGGAAAATGGTGGTAAATGACGGTTTGTATGGAAGGGGGAAGTGCGGATTAAGATGGAGGGGGGTGCGTGCGATGCGATAATGAGAATAAAAAATGCGTGTTATGGATGGGTGGGGAATAGGGGATATTGCGAATAATATTGTCCATTGATGTGTGCGTCACCTGCAGTCCTGGCGAGGTGAAAATAGTTCATGATAGGTCATTCCAGCAAATAGCGTCACAGTCCGTGTAGTGTTTTGCGGGGCTCAACGCGTCCGGACGCGCACGAGCTTTTCGGGCTCCCAACGCCTGGCGATCAGAACGAGCTCGACGGTGCCTGTTGTGCGGCGGCGGCAGATGCTGCTGCTGCTGCGGCATGTCGCTGCTCGGCGGTGCCTAGCATCAACGCCTCGTTCACGCTAGATGCATTCCATGTCAGTATGCAACAAGCTTTAGGGAGCGACCTCGAAATACTCACTGCCTGAGGCGGTTGGTCTCGGATTCCGCCTGTGCCAGTCTCGTCTGCAGCTGCTGCTGAGTCATCTCGAGGTACTTGATGTGGGTCGTCGCACGGTCCAACAGCGATACCTTGCTCGACTTCTGGTTCGACACGGGGAGAGCGTCCTTAAGCCGGCGGTAGCCGTCACGGAGCTCGTCGCGGCGGCGCTGCTCGGACTCGATGCGCTGCCGGCGGATCTCCTCGCGGCGCATGTCGTTGCTGGCAAGGTTGCTCGTGGGGTTGAAGTCGTCGTCGTTGTCGCTGTCGAAGTCGGATCCCTTGGAACGCTTCTTGCTTTGGCGGGGCGAGACGCGGGGGACGCTAATGGGGTTGAAGCGATGCGACCGAGGGATCGAAGCGATGGAACCAGGGGGCGGGGAGACGGCACCGCTGCCTCGGCGGCTACGGCTGGATGCGACGCTGTCGGAGCTGAGCTCACCAGCACCAAGGTCAGAGATGGCGCCGGGGTAGATACCGCTGGTCGGGGTGTATGGGCGAGCCGGCGAGCTGTTAGCGTATGTGGACGTCGTGGGGCCGTATGTGTACGAGCTCATACTGCCGTTGGAGAGGTTCAGAGCGTTGAACCCACCGATGCGCGGGGACGAGGACGGCGGCACTAAACGTTCACCGTGTTAATTATTTAAGGTTTGAACAAAGACAAAGTGCTCACAACTCATGTCAAAGCTTTCACCGGGGTACTGGAGGTAGTCCAGACCGGACAAGCCGTTGTCAAAGTAGGTAGAGTTGGTCGCATCCATAAAATCGGTGGACTTGGTGTGGTCGAGGACGTGCTCCATGTGGGCGGTCTCCATTGCTGCGGGGTAGTAAGACGAGGTGGCGAACGAGGGCGGGTGGGGCGCAAGTATCACAGATAGCGTGCGTGCGTGTGTGCTGGGGGAATTACTGAACTATAATCCAGATGCCTACATTTATAGTACAAAGGGACGCTTGGTTAGCGAAGCGTTCTCAGTGTATTTGTTTATGCGAAATACTCACAAAAGTTTGGTGAAGCGCGGAGATGGGTCGTCGCTGAGTGGATGCGAACAGGCCAATGGAACAATAAGTGAAGCCCGGGGGCGAGGGCGGGAGCGGAGGACGGGAGGAAGAAGAGGAAGGGGGGATGGGGATTGGGAGGATGATGCGGGCGACTATATAGCTAACACGGGAAAATCGCCGCGTCTACTCTGTCCGAGGACGCTAACGGATTGTGGCCGAAATGACACCCCAATCATCAAGAAATAGTCCTGGAAAAGCAAAACTGATACAGCAAACGATCCGGGTGTTGCGTAAGGGAGCAATTAGAGAGGAGATTTGGGTGCTCCGGTTGAGTTTGTGATGGGAAGACGCACCACGAGGCCAGTCCCCCCTTCCGAAATTGCATTCCTACGCTCTCCTACCAGAGTCTACTTCCACAGGTCTCCGTCTCCCTCACGTCTCTCAGTGTCAAATACCATTGAATCCACTGCTTTTTTTGATACGAATTATCCGCTCGTATGTGCCACTTATTATTAACCCTCAATCTTCCTCATCCCAGGCCTCACAGCTCTTCCTGCTCTTTACGTGTCCGCTGCGGCTGTGCCATGCCGAGCGCAGTCTTCCTTGGATATTCACGGATCCTTTCTAAGTAAGCCTGTGATGTTCGAGTTCTTTGTGTCCGACTGAGCCACCGGTGCTCGGTCACTCACTGATGTTAAGCGTTAATACAAGGTTACCAGTGAATCTTACCCTGCCACTTCTGAGGCACATGGGGGAGCGTCTTTCACTCACATTTTCTCACCGCAAGCTCCTGTGACCAGCCCTGTACGGTCACTCGCTCCTAGCGTTGCGCTCTCACCGACATCCACTGAGCGCAGGCGTGTGTTCAAGCGCGATCTCGAAGTTTGTACGCTTTCTCAGCGAGCGAGCATTGTATCTTCTCCCGGGGCTGCGTCCCGTCCCGTTGTTCTGATTTCTCGGCCATACCGTCCACTTTGCAGATCCACTCGTATCTCACTTTCCAAGCGAAGTTCCTCCTCATGCGGACCCTGGGCAATTGACACGCTCTATGAAAGTATATCCAAGCCATTTGTATCTCAGGTTATCCGCTGACTCCATCGTATCGTTCACCTCGCAGACTATACGTCAGCGGTTTCATACTGTTGTGACTTTTCCATCAGTTCAACCCTTCGCCACTCATCCGTTTTACACTCCAAAGTTATCCTCTAGGAGTCTTGGGCCTGGGTATTACGTCCGAGGCTCTGCCTCGTATCGATCATCCCCGTAGCTTATCTACAATCGCCATCAACGATTTCCTTGGTCCGAGAGCCGCACAGGACCACGGTTCTGGTTGGACGAGCCTACCATATACAGCACCAAACCAGTCCAGGTCCCCCGCAGCCCAGCGGTGCAAGACCGCCCCGCTATACCATCTCGGGGTATTCGCCCTAGTGTTTTCCTAGTCATCTGCCAGAAAGGACGCACTAATCCAAGCCAACACTTCTCACCTTCTGGGATAGCTCAGCGGTTGCGTTGCCCGGTTTTGGAAGGGCCCCCATGCTTCCAAGGAACCACATCACCCACTGCGCTGCAACGTTGCCTTCATTTCCCTCAGCCCGACGTGCGTCCTTTCTGTTTGGTTTAATTTCTGGCGCCACCCATCCGAATACTCCCTAATGCTGTCGCCTTTCTCCTCTTCATCTCCCTCTCCGATCAGCCCATACTGCGCTTTGTGTAAGATAGAATATTCCGGTCCTCCCACCACTCAATGAAGAATTTCATTCATATATACGAAACTTTCCGGGGGGATGAACGGAGTAGTTTTTTCTTACCATCATCCGAGTTCCGACGTTTGCTCGTGCCGGATGAGGTCCTTGTCCCGGAGACCTTTCATAGCTCCGCGTCGATTGATGACAGCGAAACGGTGTAGAGGCAGCTTCGAAGACGGCGAGGACGCCCCAATCGAGACTCGACACGGTGATCAAGAGCTTTCTGCTCAGATCAAATGAAGGATTCCAATTGAGATTACACAAGTCGACGATACAAAAAGGTCGTTAATAGTGAACAATAAGTCAGTCGTTAATTTTCGTAAAGCGTGACATGAGATCGTAAGTCGTGAGTGGTCGTAACGATGCAAAAGAGAGTGAAGGTAGCTAAGAAAACAAAGCGGACCGAGAGGAGGTAGCGATAGGTCGTGTGGGGTAATGTCAAAGAAGCGGGGGAATCAAAAGCCGTTCGGCTGGACTAGGCATAGTACCCTGTGCATAAAGTTTAGGATTAATACGCTCGCAAAGAGTATAAAGGCGGCGCGCCGGGTCTATGGCGAGGAATACGGCGCACAATGATAAACACAAGGCTTTGGAAATGGGGGACGTACCTCCGGCGAATGGGCCCTTCATGCCTTGGTAGTGCTCTAGTCGCTTCTGGTACCTCCAGACCAGGAAGAACATGTAAATCTGCCAGAAAACACGCGTGAAGCAGTGCACACAATCAGCTCTCCGTTGTTACACGTGTTAGACAATTAAGAGTGTGATCGTGGCACGGCAGCGAGTGAACCCGAAGTGTAGTAGCAGGCACTCACCTGGAAGGCTAGGTCGACAATAAGTGAAACAATGAAAGCAGCGTTCAAGTTGGAGAAGCCTGTCGAACAGAAGCCGGAGGGAAAGGATGTGCTCCCGCCGTAACCAGCTTCAGCGGAGGCGGTCCAAAGCTGCCCCCCGTTGTCGCACTCCCATTGAATATTGGATTTGCTGTGAAACGAGGTCAGCCGAATTCCATATGATCAAGGCAAGGCAAGGGGTCAATGTTGGATATGTGAGAACAACGAGGAGGCAACCGCGTGGAACAAAGATGAAACTGTCGTGTGAAATGGGCGCCAGTATCTGAGCGAGAAACAAGGTAGGAACCGAGGCGGAGCGCGAAGGCAATCCTCTTTCTCAAGATGGAAACGAAGGCGCAACGAGAGAGAAAAAAGCACGCACCCGCGTTCAAGCTCAACGATCATCAGGATAGCGCGGACCGCGCTAATAACGATGACGAAAGGCCATAAGAATTTGCATACTCGTGTCCAAATGTATGATTTCTGTGTGGATCATGACCGTCAAAATCTAGCCAAAGCAAGATAGAAATAATCACTGCACTCACATTAGCCAATGCCAATATTGACACGAGTGCCGTGAACCCAATGCCGAGCCCAATTCCACCATATATTTGCCTATGTGCATATTAATGCAGCGAATATCAAGGGACCGAAGAGTATACGGACCATTCTGGATAGTTGAAGAACAGATATTGGCCCCACTTGAGTAGGAATATCCCACCCGCTACGCTGTACAGCTAAACATACGCAGTGACGATGTGATTTAATTTTGCACGGCGTGAAATTGTATACCATGATGAGTACAGCCCATGCCATAGCACCCACGCGCTGAACATAATCCTCAGCTGACTGACAAGTGTAAGATGTTGCCATTACATACCAAAGGGAACAGTAGAAGACAGTTATCACACCTGCAGAAATTTAAGTGCTAGCACCCATTGTAGTAGCTGTATACGCACCACATCGTGACCGGTAATCGTAAGGATGCACCCTAAATTGAGACAATCGCAATGCAAGAGTGTCTTTCTCGACTCTAGATATAATTGTATAGACCAATAGTACTAGAGAGTATGACAAAAGACGTTATCGCTCGGATCGAAAGGTATCGCAAACCAAAGAAAGACCGTAAGGGTGGGAGACGAGGGGCCTGTCGTCGACGTCGGGAAGGACGATGAGAAAGAAGCCCTGCTCCTTGCCGCCCCAGCCAAAACTCCCGACCAGACACACGTGTGTCGCTCATTGCACCCTGACGTCAAGCGCTCGACGGCGGGATCCCTCCGGCCAGGAACACAATCCGGGCGGACGTCTCCGGGAGGTGCACAAAACGGGTAATTTAGGACGAGTTCTGCGCGCCTATAACTCTGTCCCAAACGTATTTTCCCCGTTTGGGGAGTTCGCCACTGTCACGAAGCACGTGGTGTAAACGCGCGTTACACCGCGCGCGCCCCGGGTCCAAAAGCGTCGCATTCAGTTCGACTCAAGCGTACACTCCTTTGTAGTCCGTCAAAGTCCCAACCTACATCCTAGTGATTGTTCCTTAAGGATTATCTGGGCATGCGACCCTTTGGCGGAGATGACGACTATTCGAAATCGCTATTTTTCCTCTTCACCGAGTAATCTTTCTCCCTGATCTCGAACCAAGTTGCCTGCACGGTGTGCCCAACCGACCCTTCTGTCATGCGTACGCCCGCATGCTACGAGACAGTGTCGTAAGGACTCGGACGGATCACGAACGGTGAGAGAAATTTGAACCATCAGTCCCTGCGTTGTGCGTTAACGAGGTCGTGTGACAGACCTTTGACTCTCCTGCTCAGGTTTGGGAGCCCGGTTTCTCGCCTTGCGCCCTGCGCGCCAGAGTTATATTAACTTGGAACCTGCGTTCAGGTCGCTGAACGAGATGTGAACCCTTGCTACCGCTCTTTCTCCTACGAACCGACCAATAGTTCCTCCCGGCTCGGAGTCACGGTTAGGAGTGTATACTTTCGTCATGGTCGCGCCTCTACAATGTGTCGACGAAACAGCTCAATTTTCCATCTCTCATTCTTCATCTATGCTTCTTACTGTTCACTTTGTGAATAGCTCGTGATCCACTGACGGACCGACAGGCTCACATGTCCACTCAAAGGGCACCATCTCCGAACCTGGCCTGCAAAAAGTGACTCCCGCGTGCGTTAGTGCGCCTTCCGTCCTTCTCCTCTGCCGGTAGAGGAGGCGAGCGTCCGAGGCCATGCGCATGACTTTCTGCTGTATGTTTTCTTGTTTCCTGGTACTTGGCTCAAAGCTGACCGGCCTCTGTTGGCTCGTGGCTCTAGACCCCCTCCTCATTGTTTTAATTCTATGTCGCCGTTCCGTGCCATGCTGGCTGCAGCGTGCTCGTTCAGGCGATCTCTTCCACGCATAGCTTTTCTGGGGCGTGGCTTTGTAACGTTAATCCCAAATCTGACCAGGGCTCTCATCGATTGAGACGATGCACCAAAAAGTCAACTTCCACGGAGCTAAGTGAGTACCGTCCCGCCATACACTTCCAGGGTATTGACAGGAACGCGTGTCATTCCAGAGTTCTTGAAGCCGAGATGTAGGAAGCTGTCTTCGCGAACGACTGCAGCTGCTCGACAATGTTCTTCTCCATGACGGTCTTGGCCGTTAGCGGGGCATCAAAGAATTTTCAATCAGGACCTCAGATTTCAAACCTGTCTAGAGTGATTGAAACTTGAGTTCAGTAGTAAGGAGGAGCACCTTTTATCCCACTTCCTTTCGCTGACAGAGTCTTCTGCTAGCTTGCCATATTCTTATGAATTAATTAAATCCTAAGCCGCTTTGACCATCCAACATCACAGCGTGCAGCTCCATCTCCGAGAATTCGACGACCTAGAAGTCCACAAAGGTCTGATCGTCGGGCATGCATATCTCGTATCGTCTGAACATCATCGCTCTTAATTGACTGGTACGGTGTCCCTCGATCCCGCTTTACTTTTCAGCTGGACGTTACCACCAGCGTGGGTCCTCTGGGACTCATTCGCACAGAGCCTCATGGCCATCGAACTCAAGCTATCGATGTGTTCCTTCGAAGAACGTGTGGGCCTTTTATGAACCCCCTTCGGTTCTGATGCTTTGCTCTCACTTCCTATTCCGCTTTCCAGGGAACATGATACCTTTGTACCATCTTCAAACGTGGTGACCGTGTCGGTCCGGGACAAATCATACTGCATCATCAAGACAAGGTGCGACCGCAATGCTCTTTCTGCTGCACCACGATCCAACGTTTGCAGCGGGATCTGTTTATTTAGCCTTCTCATCGCGCGCCAACACCTGCACCGTGATTCTCGAATGACTAGCTTCTTGATGACAATCCAGGACGAAGCCTCTCACATTGCGGCATGTTTCTCATTGCCGCCTAAAGCATCCCTGGCTGAGCGTGTTTTCAAGGACTATGAACCGTCTATTGGTCTTGCCGACTGGCACAAGCGCAATGCAAAACACGAGCTACAAGAGATCCTTCTACCTCGTGTTAGCACACGCAAGGCTTTCGGGATACGATGTGAGATACGCGTATCGAAGATAACGCTGCTTGTTTAGCGCAGGTCCGGCGGTATACCAAGTCAAGGGTCCAATGCTACAGTCAGCTCCCGCTTCTGATAGAGGTCTCCATCGTCGGACACACGGAGCACCAAGACTCTTTGTGCACTGAGAGTGAGAGAGACACGCTAAAGCTTGAATCATCTCAGCGTCAATCCATAGGCGCTATGGTCATTGCTCGAATGTGGTTTCGGTGAGAAGAAGCGGACATAGCCCAAATGCTGAAGTGACACGCACGGATCCCTTATCTTGAGGCGTGGAGGACCCGCGAGAGATGAGGTTCTCCGTGAAAGATGGTCTTAGAGCGCATTACATTCTACCGGGAGTGGGTACCGCCAACGTTGCTTGAGTTGCCCACTTACTACCCATGAGAAAGGGCTACCAGTAAGCGATATACAAGCTACCACTTCCTTGGACGTATGAGAATACGCTTCATTTTTGCGAACGCGAATATACTACGCGCTCATTTCGCTGGTGGATCCTGGGGCTCTCATACCGCATCAAACGCAAAGGCCGATTCGGGTGATGACTCGATGAAAGACGGTTCGTCCCGAAGTTGAACTCAAGCTCGAACGCTAAATGGCAGGCAAAATTACCAAGAGGTAGGTCATGAATGATCGTCGCGTTTCTAATCCCTAAATTGAGTAGTACATGGATGTCATTGAGAGATCAAGGGAAGCCGGGAAGGTAGGGCAAAGGGGGTGCGGGAGAGAAAGCGAGATCGCCGGAAGAAGTGGGGACTTGTTATTCTTGCTGATTGGATTGTTCTAACGAGAGACGTGCAGAAACCATGAAGAAAAGAAAATGCAAGGGCGGTGATCGATATTCGTCGGTATGGTGGGCACAGGGATATGTGAGTGCCGCATCGCGGTATCCAGCACGGTCTTGTGGAAAGGCCGCCCCATGCTCCTCGACGAGCCGACATAGAACATACGTGCACGACTTATTGCGAGCGATAGCGGGATGGTGCTGCGATATCATTCCAGCCCCACTCATCCATCGACAAGACAGGGAGGTCGACTCCCTTCTCGGATTACGGAGTGGGGAAGGAAGATTCGTCGCAGCGGATGTATCCCGCGACACACCAGCCACAGCATCGAGCTGTAGGACTCTTAAAACATCGATAGGGCGAGGAGCGTTGTAGGACCATGAAGGAAACGTGTAGTGGTCGTAGGACGGTGCGCGCCTGGCGCTGTACATGGTCCTTGCGCCTTGAACTCGACGTCGTCGTCTTGGGCCTCGGCTTCGAGATCCGCACGTTCCGTCTACACACGCTTCCCGAGTGTGGTCGAGGATACCGCGAACGGGGGAATAAGAACAATAAGAAAGAGGATGGTGGCACAAGATGAGTGTTGCAAATGATATAGTGACAATATAAAACAAATGGCGGTTTGTGAATGGTTAAAAAATGAGATGGCAATAGTCCGTATGCAAATAGATGGAAGCATGCAGCTACATGTCACAACCCGCCTTCCGAGGCTTCAGGGCTCGACTCACGCGGGGGCTCTTGACCAGCCACGGAGGATAGTTGATGCTGCTTCGGCGAGTCGCCTTCAGAAGGTGGTGATAGTGGACGACTGTGGATATTGGCAGGGGATGGGGAAGCAGTGGAAGTATTGAGCGAGATTTTCTCGTTGAGAGAGCGGAGTCTCTGCACCTCGGCTTCGACTTCATCGAGGCGGGCCTGAAGCTGGCGATTCAACTTCTCTTGCGAGATGATGTAGTTGGTAGCTATTGAAAGGAAAATCAGACCGTGACATTTCAAACGTGCAGTGTTTGATCGCACCTCTCTCCAACAAAGAAACCTTCGAGCTTTTCTGGTTAGAAACGGGAAGCACTTCCTTCAATCGCGCGTATCCGTCACGCAGCTCATCTCGCCTGCGTTGCTCGGCCTCAATCCTCTGCCTGCGCGTAGCCTCTTTCCTCGTATTAGCAAGACTCTCGGCAAGACCAATTCCCATATCGTCGTCGTCCGATAAAGAGCGACCGCGGCTACGGCGACCGGAAGAGCTGGTCGGGGAGGGAGTGGGATTGTAGCGCAAAGGGTTTCTGTGCACGAGACTGTTTGCGCGCGACGAAGACGGGGATCCGGTCGCGCTACTGTTACGCGAGGAGTGGTGGTATAAACCGTCCGCGGAGGTATCGGAGCCAGAAAGGGGAGGAGAGAGAGGGCCGGCGTCGTACAGACCGGATGGAGGGGAGGGAGGTGATGCGGAGAGTTGCATGCCGGCATGAGGTGGGGATGCATTATACATTGGAGCTTGGTACTGCTGCGGCATCATGGACAGAGTGCGATGGTAATGCATCGACTGTTGCATTTCTGCTTCATCGTGAATGCCTGGAGGAGGACAAAAAGAAACACGGATCAGTATTAGGCGTACGCTTAGTTGCATGAGAACATGCGATACCCACGAGGCTGGGGTGCAGCTTGCACGACTTGGTAGTTCTGCATGGGCATTTGCTGTTGGTATACCATGGGATAGGACGATGCATCTTCGTCTGAAGCATACATCGGGTACCCGGGCTGGACATAGTTTTGGTGTTGTGGATCGTCGTGAATCTGCTGGTGGTGGTCCATTGGTGGGTCGTTGGTGGGTCGTGTCGCTAAAAAATCAAAAAGGTCTGTATAGATGCACAAGAATTGAAAGCGAACAAAAGGAAATGTGACAGAAGAATAAGAAACAATGAGAGTCGACTCTGAGATTCAAGAAAAGGTTGAACCTCAAAGTGAAAAAGAAAAAAGCGAAACCAAATGGCGGTTTCTCTTTACGCTCTCAAGGATCGCTGAATGGTCGGGACGCCACAGTGTACTAACTTTTGATAACTTTCTCACGGTCACATCTTCTTTCTCTTCATCAATTTGTCGCAAAAATTCATCAATTTATTGTCTTTGCCGCGATGGGGATGACGACGAGCATTGCCAACGTCGACGAGCTTTGGCAACGACAACGAGCTTTGGCAACCCCGCGACGGTGACATCCAAGCGGTTGTTCAAGCGTTGTTTGCCAAACAACTGCGGGGACAGTGTGGGAGCTACTCGGCGGACAAAGAACAACGACCAGTACACAAACAGCCCGCACAATGACACCCGACATTCTTTGCAACGTCATTCAATACGATAATTGTTGTTGAGATCTTCATAAAAGAGGTCTTCTGGCGTGCGAGGATGGCAAGTCCGTCCCGACATCTGCGCTTCACGGAGGCGAGCCCATCTGATCCTTGTCCAGACGCGGGTCGACAGATCACTCTGTCTGAATCTGTCCTCCTCGCTGCCCAGCGAGAGTCGTCCTGAGGGTGCGATGAACAACGATGAAGGAGAAAATACAATTCGAGTTTATACAGTGATTGTGCGCGCACGGCGCCCCGCACTTTCACCCGCTTACGTCTTGACCACGTCTTGCAGGACCTCGCCCTGGTGAGGCTACGGCGGGTATCGATTATCGCGATGCCATTCCTGTTCGGCATGAATTCACAGGCTCACCGCCGTATACGTCAACTCCAGCCTGATAGCCATCGGACCTCCGTATCGCGACAGATATTCGTCAGCCCCCAGAATGAGATTATGCAGGAGCAAGGTCTCGCTATCCGACACTTGCCGATATCCTATATCAGCCTATCTCGAACCCTACTCGCGGTGTCGAGTCTAAGAGTGTGCCATGAACGCTTTCTTATCCGCCTAACTCGCATTGCCGAAGAGAACGAGTGGAACACCCGACATTAAAAGGGATCAGTGTCTCAGAACACTTCCAGTGAACCTACCGCACTATCCCGGCGGGTAGATCTGCCTTGAGGCTATGACGCAGAGGCACGTTTGTGAACATTGGACAGTTCATACAACACTAGTCGGGGTACATCGAATAGTCAAGTTAAACAGAATCTCCCAAGCGACGCGATATTATTACAGTCTGATGACACCATTGGGGTCTACACCCTCTGGTCTGCTACCCTGGTGGTGTTGCTCGTCCTCTTCGTCTTCCTCGTCTAGATATCCTGGCGGCCCGCTAAGCATACCAGTTTCTTCTTCCCGCGAGCCGGCTAGACCTCTATAACCACCATTGACCCTACTTCCCCAGCTTCCCATCCCCCCAGTGCCGAAATGCAGAGCATCTGAACGTTCCCTGAGACGACCGAAGCAGCTCCGGAAGAATTGTATCGAATCTCGAAGGGAAAAGAGGGAATACCGTGGGATGATGTCGAAACCGCGTAAACCAAGGATGAAGAAGTTGTAGAATGCGCCAGCAATGATGTATACCATGAAGAGTATTCCAGCTCTAGAGAAGAATGTCAATGGCGGCTAATATTTGTCTCGCAGCATTGCGCTTACATGGTGGCCAGTATAGCGACAACGCCCCAGCTACCGCCTCTCGCTCGCGTGGGACAGGCAACCTCCATGACGAGTCAACCAAGCTGTACTCTGTCAAAGCGCTTGTAACTTACATGGGTCTTCCATTCGATGAAATAATAGCACGACGTGTTCGCAGGTGGAGGTAGCTGGGCTATCAACTTCGGTTCACCTGTCGTGATGCAACTAGACATGAGCTCGTGTGTACGTGTGAGCAGAAACCTCACGCACCTGCGCCGAAAACAGACGTGTCGCACTTGAAATGGATTGTGGTGGCACCATGCATGTGTTTGTGGATGGGACATGATGAACCGTCCTGCATCGTCAACGCCGGGTGACCGTCTCGGACAGTCAGCTCAGTTGTCGCGTAACTTGACAGAAACGGCAAATCAGGAGAGGAAACATACAAGAGCAGACAAGGTCACTCACCCAAGAGAGAAGTCTGTGTGTTCTCGGCGGGTGACAGCACCGACCTTATCTGGCTCGTCGACACCGTCCAGTTTCCAGATCTCGCTACGGACGGGTTTGCACACATTTAGAGTGTAGTTGTCACCTTCTGGCGAGGTGAATACATAGTCTGTACTGAATACTGACACGGATTAGTTGCCCTCGCTTAGAAGAGACGTCTTTCCTACTTGGACATGAGTGGTCTCAGATCATAGAAGTTGTCTCCATCGGTCACGGTGCATGGCTCGTCTTCTGCCCTCAGGCCCGAGGTATACAGACACAACAGAGAAAAAAGCAGAATCCATACTCCCATCGCCTGCAAGGTGGTATAAATTCACTAGAGAAGCAAGATTAAAAAACGGTGATCCAGATTTCCAGGTGAGTCCGTGTCCGAGATATGAAAGTGGTCCGAGAAGCGCTGGACGCGGTGCCCGACGCTAGCGCAACCGTGGGAACATATTCCCCCATGGGGCCAGTGCGTCTCATCGAATGGGAGGACTCCGTTTAGAGCCGACGACGTGAACAACGACGAGCACGACGACGAACACCGACGACGATGGCCTCTACGCTCCTTCGTCGTCAACTGGCGCGGGCACCGTCGCGGCTCGCCACCCACCCGACCCTCGCAGCCCGCCGCACGCTCTCTACCACCTCCACCCTCCTCCAGGCTGAACCCGTCCAGGATCCCAAGGCCTCCGCGCAGACCAGGGGTGTGCGATCCTCACTTGATGTCCATACGGTGGAAGATTTTCATGGCATGTCGGCCGCGGATATCCTGCTTGAGACCGGGACGAGGAGAGATGCTCAAATGAGGCATTTCACTGGTGCGTCCGCTTCCGGGTCCTATCATATCACAATACTCATAAACTATACACAACTTTCCTTCAGTCAACTTCGGGTGAGCAGATATTTGCATTGACTCTAGATTCTGCGCTGTAACAGACTTCGCAGACCACAACACCCTGCCGCCCACGGTGTGCTGCGGTTAATTCTGGAACTAAACGGCGAAGAAATCCTCCGCGCCGACCCAGTCGGTCCCTTTCCACTTTCGCATATGAATCCCGTTTCTAATGAGCACTCGTAGCATATCGGTCTTCTACACAGAGGAACTGAGAAATTGATTGAATACAAGACCTATACACAAGCGCTTCCGTACTTTGACCGACTGGACTACGTCTCCATGAGTGCGTTACATCATTGCTCGCAGTATCTCCAGGCCCCTAATTCTCGGAATAGTGACAAATGAACTCTGCTACTCTCTTGCCGTCGAGAAACTCCTGAACATCGAGGTGCCAGAGCGTGCCAAGTGGATCCGAACCCTCTTCGGAGAGATCACCCGTATCCTCAACCGTACGTTCACCCTCTCCTTCTTTCAGCGACCGCCTCATGCTCACTCGACCCCTCCTTCCCCCTCCTCGTGCCCGCAGATCTCATGGCCGTGCTCACCCACGCGATGGATGTGGGAGCGCTGACGCCGTTCCTGTGGGGCTTCGAGGAGCGCGAGAAGCTCATGGAGTTCTACGAACGTGTCTCGGGCGCGCGGCTGCACGCGGCGTACGTGCGCCCGGGAGGCGTCGCGTTCGACCTGCCGCACGGGCTGCTGAACGACATCTTCATGTGGGCGACGCAGTTCAGCTCGCGCGTGGACGAGATCGAGGAGGTCGTGACGGGGAACCGCATCTGGAAGCACCGCACGATCGGCGTCGGGCAGGTCACCGCGAAGCAGGCGCTCGACTACAGCTTCAGCGGCGTCATGCTCCGCGGCAGTGGCGTGCCCTGGGACATCCGGAAGGTCGCGCCGTACGACAAATACGACGAGGTGCGTGGGCCGCGGAGACGCGGCGCGTGTATGTACGGCGGCTGGGCTGACGCGTCTGCGTGAACCTCCAGGTTGAATTCGACGTCCCCGTGGGGAAGAACGGAGATTGCTACGATCGGTATCTGTGCCGTGTGCAGGAGTTCCGGGAGTCCCTCCGTATCATCGACCAGGTGAGCGTTCGTTCGCGTTCGAACGCGGAGGCCTAGAATTTGTGTACTCATGCTGCGTCGTCCCGCAGTGCCTAAACAAGATGCCTACGGGCGTGATCAAGGTAGACGACTACAAGCTCGTCCCTCCGCCACGCGCGTCGATGAAGGAGAGCATGGAGTCGCTCATTCATCACTTCAAGGTGCGCATCCCATTCATCAATCGCGTCTCCTTTCACGTTATTCATACAACGTGCACACGCGTCCTCGTTTGCTGCTCCGCTCCGCGGTCGCTTTCACCCTTTCCTAGATCTTCTCCGAGGGCTACTCCGTGCCGCCGGGCGAGACGTACAGCGCGATCGAGGCACCCAAAGGCGAGATGGGCGTGTACCTCGTGTCGGACGGCACCAACCGCCCGTACCGCTGCAAGATTCGTGCGCCGGGCTTCGCCCACCTCGCCGGCGCCGATTTCATGATGAGACGTGAGTGGAGCTGCTTGCATGTGCTTGTGTTGTCCGTGGCTCACGTTGCAATGGGGTGCTCTTTCTCGCAGATGTAAGCGCACGCCGAGACGTGATTGGTGGTGGTACTGACTTCTGTGTTCTTCGCACTAGCACCTCATTGCGGACGCAGTCGCGATTATTGGAACCATGGTGCGTTTCCTTTAGTGTCAGATCGCTGCTACATGCGCTGACCACTCCTTCTCATCGGTGCAGGATCTCGTGTTCGGGTACGTCTTTTCATTGGCTCAGCTGCACGTTTTTGGGACTAAACAGACTCGTCGTATACGCGTGTATCTAGTGAGGTGGATCGGTGATGCAATGCACGATGTTTTGCTCTCTCTTTGTTGTGCTCCAGTAGGATTTAGAATACAGAATACACTTGCATTTGTGAATACCAACGCCAAGTTGACATCAGAGCAAAAACATCGTTTGAGTAATGCAAGGTGGAGTCTGACAAGATGGTGCATTGCTCAAACTATCTGTAGCGGATGTCTATCGTTCGTGCTAACATCGACCCGTAGTGCACGTAGGAAAGCCGCGTGTACTGGGTTCGCCGCCGCCTCAGCTTCTGCAGCCTCTACCTTGAGCTCCTCTCCCAATCGCGCGGCGAGCAGCGGCAGGAATCCACGTTCAGTGTTCGAATGACCACCTGTGTACATCACAAACGGAGAACAATATAGCGGTGCGCATAGTGTAGGAGGCGGGGATAAACTATGGAAAGGAAACGTACAAAGAATGACATGATGCCCGCTCGCGACAGCCTCGAGAACCTCGTGGTGTGACATCTCGCCGGTGAGGTACACGTCCGCAGGGTTTCCAAGGAGGAGGTCCGCGCCCGAGCCAGCACAGATTGCTACACTCGACACGGCGTCCTGACTACGAGTTGCGGCATACGCGACCTGGACTATGGTCGTTCGTATGGTCATAAGTATGCAAAGAGTCTGTCCGATTTACGATTAAGATACTCGCTGTGTTCGAGCCGTAGATGCGTTTTGACGCGTTTCACGACCTCTGCCATGCTCATTGGCTGTTCAAGCTGTGCGACCCGCCCCCGCCCACCCACACCGTCCTCAAACTCCTCCCCCACATAACTCAGTCCCTTCGCACGCGCCGCCTCACTGTCGTAAAACGCGCTAGCCAGCCACGTGTTGACACCAGCCGCGACATTGTCAACGGACGTGTGCGGGCAATAGACGGACACGCCGGCCGCAGCGCAGCGTAGGAGGCTCGTTTGGAGGGGGTTGGCTAGGGTGAGGGCGCGGAGGGGTCTAAAGAGCGGGGGGTGGTACGAAACGATGCAGCATGTCTCTGGATTTTGGGAGGTTGAGAGGGCTTCGTCTGCGACGGCGGTGGTGAGGCTGGGGGAGCCGTTGAGTATGGTGCGTGCATGGATGTGGGAGCCGGCAGATAGTTACTCGATGGTGAGCAGGACGCGAGTCGCGTTGGGGCGTACCACGGGAGATTCTGCGAGCGCAATCTCAGAGTTATGAGCATGTATCACGGGGCTGCAAACGCACCTATAAGCAGACCGACCTATGAACAAAGTGAGAATATCAGTGTTCGCTGCAAAAGCGTAGTTGTACAACCCTCACGTTATCCCACTTTTCTGCAAGCCTGAGCGGGGCAATACGATCCATAGCCCTGCATATTGCCTTTACCGCAGACATTGTTTCAAAATTCTTGGTGTTGGCTGTGTTGAAGTCAGTCAGCGTGGTGTAAGCAAGGACGCGTGCCCGACGGGCGCCCCGCCCCACTACCCGATATATCCATACGATGAGGCGATAAGATCACGTGCGCCGGATGACGCCTTGCGGTCGGGGGAGGGCCGTGATTGGGGGACGCGTTGGAGGACGCCCGAAGCTGACACAAGGCTGACGCGAGAGCGCGACTGACTCGGTGAGAATCGACTTTACCTCTCAATTGCAAGTTTACTTGACACTCTCACCCGTGTGTGCATGTTCCCCCGGCTATATAGGTCTCTCTCTGCCATCCTCTACCCTGCACCATCGCCCGCATCCCAGCTAAACAGCTCAGTGAGTTGCCTCCGCTACTTCTCGCACTCGACGTCGATTCGAACAACGGCCTCTTCGTCCAACCCGTCTCCCTATCAGCGTAAAGTCATGGCCGTCAAAGATACCGTCGAGGTGCGCTTCGAGTTGCTCTATCAGTGTGAACATAGATTAACATCTGGTCATCGGCGCAGACCGCGATCTCGGACAACACCATTACCATCTTCTCTAAGTCCTGGTGCCCGTACTGCCGCCGCGCCAAGGCTCTCCTCACGTCCAAGTTCCCCGACGTAAAGACCGTCATTCTCGAGTGCGTCGCTTTACTTCCTTTATCGCTTGTAGAGATCCTCGGTACTAATCGCCCCCGTTAACGCAGGCTCGATGAGCTCGACGAGGGCGACGCGATCCAGAACTACCTCTACGAGAAGACCAACCAGCGCTCCGTGCCCAACATCTTCATCAGTACGTCTACCCTCCCTCATTCTGTCTTATGCTATCATCTCACACATCGCTTTAGACCAGAAACACGTCGGAGGCTGCGACTCTGTCGTCGGCCTCGACAGTGCGGGAAAGCTCCAGGCGCTCGTCGTCGCGGCGTAAGCACCCTCGACGTCCTCCCTCCGCCACCGCTATCCTTATGCATAACGTTATCCGACCATGCACGAACCACGAAATTACCGAATCCTCCATGTTATCGATGTTGTTTGTATCCTAGACCCCTACCGCATCTGTAATGTAATCACCCGTTAGATCAAACTTAGATATTGAGTGCAAGTGGGCATTGTCTTGTGGGTATACTAGATTTATTGAGTGCACATTGCGTTGCGTGAAGTATTGGTTGCATTGTGCAATATTGATGCCTTATCGCGGTGCATTGAATTGAATTGCACCGGTCCCGCCACCGAAACCTCTAGCTTGACAGCTCTCACCGTAAGTTCGCGAGGCTCCTCCTACCCCACCCCGACGTCATGTCGCTCGCCGTGTCCCTGCCACTCCAACGTCATGAGTCTTCCGTATCGGCAACCGCCCCCATCGACATTGTCCCGTCCTCGTTCATCACCACATCGCCATCGCCATCGCCGTCCTCCGCTTCCTCTTCTTCGCCGTCTTTGCGTATGACGAACTGGTCGAGCAACGTTTTTGGCCGTGAATGTTCGTCGTCGTCGTCGTCGTCTCTGCCCTTGCCTTTCTGCAGCGCTTTTGGTTTGCGCCGCTGTTCGGCTTCGGGGTCGTGCCATTGGATGAGCTCTGCGTGGGTCGATGTCGCTCAGTTCTGACGCACAGAACGGCGATAGATATATTGTAAACCGCACCTTCTAGGAACCAGAACTCGTCTGCGCGTCGTACGGCCAGCGCTGCACGAACAAACTCAAGTCAGCGTCGGATATTGAGGCTATAAATTTCGCGACTCACCCAGGTCACGTCGCTGAACGACATTCCGTCCCTCGCGCTCCGCTTGGAACCCGCTAGTACGCGCCACGCGTGCGACGAACTCCTCCGTCGCGAGCGAGATGAGTAGTACCGCTTCGCGCGAAACCATTGGCATGTCCTGTTGTCCATAGTTGTCAGTTAGCAGTCGTTTATGGATTGGTATACGAGAGACGGAAGAGACAGAATTTGCATGACTGAACACTGAGCTAGGACGCACCTTGTCGGCTTTGAGGATGCGCTGCACGCGCGACACGGGGAAGACGGACTTGCCAGGCTCTACGAGTGCTGGGAGAGCTTCGCGTTTGCGTTTGGCCTTCGGTTTCGCGTTGTCTTCTGGCTCTGCATCCTCTGCAGTCACTACTTTTGGTGTACTTGGTTCTGCCTCCGCAAGCTCTTCCTCTCCCCCCTCGGCACCATCCTGCAATCGCGCATCTTCCTCCTGCGTCTGTGTATCCTCCTCTGGCTCCTCTTCTACATGGCTTGGACTATCCACCTCAGTAGCTATTTGAGAATCCTCTTCATGTGGCATCATTTTGTGGTTGATACGAAAGTCAGGGAGTGCAGTAATGTGGAAGTTGGTGTCCAAGGTGTAATTTCGCGTGACGTCACGCGACTGTCACATTCATGTCTGACGCGTCTGCGGTAAGCGCTCGTCGCGGTCGCAACTTCCAACATGAAGTTGCTGCTCAACCAGAAATGAGTTCCTGGGAGTTGACACAAGAATAAGATTCAGAAAACCGCATCTGAGGCTATTCGCTGTGCGGTGAAATTGTTTGCAATATATAAAGTATGGACACATGGGTGCACACTGACACATACATCCCGCGATCGTTTTATTTCCATTTGCGCACTCTTCTCTTCCTCCCATCACACAAGTGTCCGGTAAATCCTGGAGAGCCACGATCGTTTGTGTCGCTCAATTCAGTCACCTTTTGGTAGTTCTCGGGAATCCCTAAAGACCGCATGAGTCACTGCTTTGCAGATGAAAATGCCAGCAAATGTTTTGTACAATATCTCAAGGACTGGGTGACCAGCTCGAACCGGTCACCTCAAACATCCTGCACACGATCCTCCATTATGCGAATCAGTCGTAGAGTGTGGAAGAACGTGACAGTCTGGCACGAGCGAATCAGTGCCGACAAGCACCCCTTGCATTCAAGTCAGCAAGTGATCGAGGATGTGGCGTCGAACGCCACGGAGGAGCGGCGTGCGATCGACTGGCAGTGACAGAACCTTATAGTCTTCAGGAATTCCCGGACAGTTGGGCGCTAAGTAATACAGGCATTCCTGGACGTAAAGACCACGGACGGGAGGATAGATCCCACTTGCCGCTCGAAACAGTATGTAGTAGTGCTCTATCTCACCCTCCTTTCCCCCTTCCCGGTTCTTTCCCCAGTCTTATCAACTTACACGACAAGTCAGTGCGAACGCGTCGTAGACACAGCACATAGAGACTTCTAGAGTGTGTCAGCTACACTCGGGACGATAGCGAGGCCGTAACTTGTGTCTTAACGTCATCAACTCGGACACATTGCAGAGGATCAATTATTCGAGGATGTCATTCATCCCGGAAGTACTGTACAATTTGAACGCCCCTATCGTTTGACCACCAGAATTATTACAACCTCACTCCTCGTCATAATTCCTATGATGACGACCATGATGCGGCCGTTCCTCCTCCTCTCCGTACCCCTCGTTGATATTCAGACGTTCAGCCCCGAACGTATCGTCTTCCTCTCTAACCGCACTTGCACCGTACCCCTCCCCATACGCAGGCGCACGTCGCTCGGCGCCATATTCGTTCCCGCCGTAGCCTTGGGCTTCCTCACCATACCCTCTCTCGGCTCGTGCGGGTGCGTATCCCTCTTCACCTCCATACGCCCGACTGGTATTGCGTGCGATCTCGCTCTGACCATATGCATCTGCATCGTAGGATCGCTCGCGGGTGCTGTACTCGTTGCCTTCCCCATACTCGCCCCCTCGCGTAGGCCTCCCGTATTGCGGTTGCGCCTGCGACTCGCCATATCCAGACTCGCGGACGTAACCCGACGACGCTTGTACCGCCTGCGGTTCGAACTCGCTGCTGCTATACGCCGCGCGAGCAGGCCTCTCGCTTTCGTCCTCTCCATAGCGGGTCGTCGAAGCGTACCGACGAGAATCGCCGTACTCAGGCTGAGCCTCTCTGTGCACACGTCGTTCCCCATACTCGTCTTCGCCACTCCGCCTCCGCTCGCTGGTATCGTACCCTCCGTATTCGCCACGGGCGGCACCATACCCCTCCGACTCCCTGGACTCGCGCGAAGGCTGTTGGTACGACGGCTGGTAGCCCCTCCCTTCCTGCTCTTCATCCGCGCGTGGCCTGTCGCTACGGGCCCCGTATGACCGCTCCTCGTCGCGATCATACCCTGACTTGGTGTAGCCCTCTTCTCCACCGGCACCGTAGGCAGTTTCGCCATGCGGGCGAGTGTAGCCTTCCGAGTTGTACGACTCTTCCACTGGCTCCACTGGTCGACGCCGCCCATAGCTGTCGTCCTCGGTGCGGCCGTATACTCCACCGGTGGATTCCTGAGTGTAACGGCTGCCAGTCTCGCCGTATTCGTCACGCTGGCCACCTGCAGAAATATCACCGGACACATCAGTCGTTGGGCTTTCTATTACCTGGGCACAGACCGCTCACCTCCGTACCGTGTCTCGGACGGCGCTTGATACCGGCTTTCATTCTCTGACGATTCGTACTCTTCTCTCCTCTGTTCCGAAGCACCGTATCCACCTCGACCTTGGCCTTGATGATAGCCTTGTTCGGCTGATGACTCGTAACGACCCTGAGACGACTCATATTCCCCCCTCCCTTGCCCCTGTGATCCATACTCAGCCCCACCTCGACGGTTCTCTTGTTCGGACGATGAGTTGTAGCGGCCCTCAGATGGTGCGGATTGATATCTCCCTTCCGATTCTTGCCTGTATCCTCCTTCTTCACGACCACCGTACGACCCTTGCGGTGCTTGATATCCTTGAGCTGCTGACGATCCATATCCACCACCGTGGGCGTGACTTTGGGACTGTCCGTACACCTGCTGAGACTGGGCCATATCGTCATCAGAGCCTTCGCGTTTATTCTTCCCGGCCCTCACACTTTCCTGCAGATATATTGTCAATTATCAAGGCGTGGAAAAGCAAAGAACGCAGCGTTACCTTCGTAAGAGACTCGATGACTTTCTCCGCCACCTCGGGGCCCATCTCCCCAATCCACTTCTCCATCTCCTGGAACATCTCTTGTTGGATCTGTGATCGACCGACGTTGAAGTATGGATGGTGGAAAGCCTCCAAGATCTGTCATCGTACTCATGATGAGACCGTCGTCTTCGTGTGGAGTGCACAGACAAAACGCACCTGATCAATGGTCTTATCGGGGTTCACACGTTCGTCGAACCACGCCTACACAGACCTGTCAGCCGTTACGACAGAGAGGGGAAAGATTATCTCACTTGGACGATGAGATTCACAGTATAGCGAACGACGACTTGCGCAGTCTTGCCCGCTGCCTCATTAAGAATCAGACTGAAGTGGTCCTGCCGAAGCGTCAACGTTTGTCAGCAAACGCTTAGCGTGACTTATTTTGGGTGCGACAAACCTTTGAGAGCAAACTATGCGAGGGGTCGGATGCATTTGGGTTGTCGAATACCTACATATAGTGTTGCGAAATTAGTCCGACGGGCGAGAGACCAAGAATAGCTCAGGTGACGCACCTCATACTGGTCTTCCGAATCGATGACGGCTTTGCTACCCTCGCCGAGGACGGGAATAACTTCTTGCAGTAAGGGCTAGAGGACATAGTTGAGCGCGCATTCTAGTGAAAGGCTCGACACTATCAGAAGCGAAATAGCACGTACAGTGAGATAAGGCGCCAAGATTGTATATACGTCTGTTGAGTTTTAGGGATAGGGATACGATGAGCGTCCAGCCACATCACACAACGGCCCGATAACGCAACGAGCGAGTACTCACAGGCATTCAGAGTGTTGGTCAACGTATCAATCAACGAATCGAGGCCCGGTACCATCTCGATCATGCCCACTACCTCGCGGTAGATACTATCGCGCCACACAAGCAGCTCCCACATCTGCTGCTGCACTTCCGCGGGTGCGATGTCGTCCGGATTGAAGTGGTAAGCCTGCGCCTTCTCTTTCATTACATCTGCTTGCGACAGCTTTTCGTCTGTCTCTGCGCTGCCGCCACCGAGAGGGAGCTTCGCGAGGATGCTCCGGAGGGGAGAGGACCCGCTGTCACTGTTCTGTTGCGCGTTTGCAAGGTTGGTGGAGAGGTCGACGACGCTGGCTTGGCTCAGGTGACTGGGAAGCATGATGGATGAGCACAGTGCAAGAAGCATGCAGGGAGAGCTTACTCGGTGGCCTCGCCCATCAGCGAGTGCAAAAAGTCAGCACTGCCGAACGTCCCAGTAATGAGCGGAGGAGCCTCTCCATTAGGGGTATTGATAATCACTGAGAAGGGCGATATATGTTAACTGCTCGAGGCATAAAGTCTACACTTCTGCTTACCGTTTTCGCCAACATGGCAAAAGACCTGCTCGTGCCCCATTTTGCGCAACGCCAGCTCGCACCAATTGCTATGGGCTAGCAGGTCTTCCATGGTGTGCAGGCCTGTGCCGAGAAGACGATACGCCTCCCAGAGTTCTGCACCTTCTTCGCCTCGGGAACGTCGTCCGTGGTCGATGCACGCCCGGAAGGTGCGCCGGATGTGAGCAGTGGATGTGTCCCATCCTCTGTTCTCCGTTGCCATATAGTTCTACCATACGTGCATATTAGTTATAGCGTTCATTGTCTCCGAATAGAAGCATACCTTCATACCAGTGCGCGGATCGATTTCGAGTTCTTGAGGGTTCACGGGAGGGCGGAGTTTGGGGTGGAACTGACGAGCATCGCCCTCTGCCTCTCCATATCCTCTACATTGAGCGGTCAGAACAAGACTTAAACAAGGACTTTGAAGCATACTTCGGGTTATCAATATGTTCCACAGGCAGATATACGCCTAACCGCTCGGGTGTCACTTGATATTCCTCAGTAGCGAAGCCGAATGTCTAGGGCTCCGACGTTCAGATCATAAATGTCCACGATCATGCGAGCATACTCACCAGGAAGCCCAACACGGAAACGATGAGCACGAGCGTGTCGGCTGAGAGCTTGCTCAGACCCGCGATATCCATAGCCTGTGGGTAACAACCCGTCAGTCCCAAAGACCAGTGGCCGGAGTTTTCGTACGTGCCACAGACCTGAGAATAATCCCGTAGCCAATTTCCCTGTAGAAGGACATATGAGGCGCTGTGCGAGAGTCTGACTACTACAGTTTAACGCACAAAATACACCCTCTTCACGTCCGAGCTGCTGAACTTGGAGCCACCTGACGCGGCATTGAACATGGATTTTGCGATGCTAAATAGTCCCCCGCCGCTCGCCGCATGGCCGGCGGTCTTCGCGAGCTCGGCGAGGATATTCTCGATATCACCGTGACGAAAGGCTTTGTCTGAAAATTATACCATTGAGTATTGAGAGTTACACGTAGCATGCGCAGTTATAGATGCTCACCGTTCAGGTATGCAAAATCCGGAATCTCACCGGCACCGAAAGCGTAGGTTTCGGTGGGGAGCAGGACAAGGAGAACGGTGATCACGAGCAAAGTCGCGGTAAAGTTGTTCATGGTGGTCGATAGCCAAGAAGCAAGAGAACAGAAAGAACATAAGCGGCACAACGGTTATAAGAAAGCATGATGTCAGTCTGGAAGTCGCTGTGGACGGCTTGGCAGCCCAAGCTTCACCCGATGCCCAGCGCGACCAGCCATCTAACGGAGATCGTTCTTATCGATCGGCCACGTTCACTCCAGCCTGCTGTGTCGTACACGCCACAAGACCAGCTGGATTCTCCAAAGTATTACGGCTCTAACCTACGGATATAGTTTTACATATGTTGTACGGTGCAGAAAGCATGTCAGCGATATAGAACACTGTCCCAAACCGTCCGTCCAGTGAACACGGGCTCGCTTCGCCTAACGGTCACCCTAGCCGTGCCTTCTTCGTAGGCTGTGGCGTGCCCTTCTCTCCATTCTTCCGTTTCGTCGAACCGCCGCTCCGCCAAGGTGACAACAAATCCCTGTACTTCTTCCTCAGCTCAGCCGCCACAATTCCCACCTCTGAGTCCGCCCCGTTGAACAACATAGCGTTGTCGATCATGAGATCCAAGTCTGCTTCGAACGCATCGACAGAGTCGTACTTGTCTGCATCAAGCTTCTGTCGAATCGTGCGCAAATCTCGCGCATTCTTGCGGGGAATGACTTCGAAGTATGTTGGGATTCCAAGCGCGACTGGGTCCACGGGTTCTCGGAATACCCATGATCTATTCCTACAGTCAATAGAGGCATCAATGCCGAAGACACTGGCACTCACATCGGGTCGTTCACTAGCTTGCCCATGATGCTTTGCAGACTCCTCTTCTCGTTGTACGCGAGCCTCTTCTCCGTTGCTTTCGCCCAAGCCGCTTTCCAAGCAACCTCTACGGTGTCCGCAAACAGTACAGGTGCAGTGCCCGGAGGGTTGAAGGTTCTGCAATTGTCGAAGATGAGGTTGACGTCTTTGGCAAAGGCTTCCATCGTCTTGTACTCTCCATTGGCGACTTTACTGTTCATTGTCTCGAAGTCCATAGGATTCTTGATCTCGTCGTAGTACCTGCAAGTCATGTCAGTGCATTTACGTACTGCTCTTGGTATCATGGGACTTACGTGGGACAACCATCTCGCACGATGTCTACAGGATGAAGGAAAATGCTCGCCTGAGGAATCTTGGTGAGAGTCTTCAAAATTTCTTTGCACTTCTTCTCATTGAAAGGAGTTGAATCGGTCTGAGGGGAGCCCGATTTCTTCGACTTGGCAGACGGTTGTGGAGCCGGAGAAGCAACTTCTCTCTCTTTGCCTTTGATGGAGATCTTGGGAGCAGGGATTGACGCCGCTGTCTTTTTCTCCTTCACCGCTTTCTCAGCCTTGCTTACGCCATTCTTGATCTGCGGTGCCGGTGTAGCAGCAGGCGAGATCTTGGTACTACCTCTCTCCGAAGACTGGCTTGATGACATGGACGGGCCAGGGACCGGCGCTGCAGGTGGTGACACGACAGACCGCTCTTTCTTCGCAGGAGTAGCAAGCGCAAGCAGCTCGTCGTCTTCTTCGGTGTGATTGTTGTTCGGTGCAGATTTCTTGCGCTTTCCGATGACGAGCTTAGGTATTACTTGTGTTTCCCGCTGAGCAGCTTGTTCCCTCTCCTTCTCGCGTGCGCGTTCGTGTTCTTTCTCCTTCTCTTCTCTCACCTTGACCTTCTCCTTCTCTCTCTCCCTTTCTCTCTCCCTCTCCCTCTCCCTCTCCCTCTCGCGCTCGCGTTCTCGCTCCCGGTCACGTTCACGTTCTCGCTCCCTCTCTTTACCCTTTTCAGCGCCAGCGTGTCTTCGCTCTTCATCCTTCTCCTTTTCAATAGCGATGACTTCTTCGAGAAGATCGTGATCAGCGTCGTCGTCATCGAAATAAGACTCTGCGCGCGTTGGCACCGGCGTAGGCGTATGCGCAATCTTGCCATCCTTGGCCTTCTTGCCCTTTGGCTTTGGACGTGGCTTCGAAGATTCAGCAGCGGAAGTCGGGCCAGGCGTTGCGGCGGGAGTAGATGAAGAAGATCCGTTGAGCTTTGATGCACCGAGTTTCAGCTTGATGACTGGTCTGGCAGACGTGGACGGCGCCCGAGTAGGTGTAGCTGGCGTCGCTGGTNTGACTGGTCTGGCAGACGTGGACGGCGCCCGAGTAGGTGTAGCTGGCGTCGCTGGTTCGGTAGCAACAGCCTTTGCACGAGCGGCTGGAATCTTCACACTTGGAGTGACGGGTGGAAGAGGCTCCTTGTGCGTGTGCGTGTGCGCCTCCAGAGTATTGTTGGCACGTGTCCACTCTGTACAGAGGTCAATCAGAGCAAAATGACTAGCGAAGAAATACGCACGCTCGTTAAAGTACTTCTCTAAGCTGACTGCCTGGTTGTGGGCATAGCTATTGGGCATGTTGTAAAGCTTGGCATTGGCGATCATGAGGCGGAAATCTTGTTCGAAGGCAAACCGATCTTGATACTTGCCCTGTTTGAGCTTCTCCTCCATAGTACCCAAGTCCATCGGACTTTTGACAACCTGGAAGTAACTAAATGACCGTCAGTGAGTAGCTCAGGATGAAGATAATCATATTTACTTCGGTGCGCCATCTCGTACAGGGTCAACGGGCTGTAAGAAGAGAGCGGCATGACTTCGTGCTTTCAGCTTCTCAAGTGACTTGCGGCACAGGATCACGTCGTTACGACTCATTCCACCCGACTGCGTCTTCGGTACTGGCTTCTGAATTTTAACAACCTTCTTTGGTGGCACCGCAGGTACAGCAAACCCATTGACAGCCCGTCTACCCTCTGCTAGTGGAGCTGCCGTCGCGGGAGTTCGCACCGTCTCCGTACGGGTGCCGTTGAGGGGGATCTTCAGCTTCGGCGGTGCTGCATATGGAGTAAGCGGACTCTTCGTAGATGGCACTGACGCCTTGATCGACAGGGTCCTCTGAGGTTTGGGAGGTTTGACTGAAGGAAGAGGAGGCGGCGTCTCCACAACAGGTGTTGGAGGAAGATGGATAGTAATGCTAGGAGGAGCTTCATCCGAACCACGGATTAAAAGTTCAGCAAGCTTCAGTAAGCACCAGCGGACTTCATAGTCAGCGTCGGGGGCCCTGTAGAGGGATTAGAAGACGTGATGTGAAGTGGTAGAGGACCTACATGATGACTGGCAATAGGAACTTGCGGAACATTTCGTTCTTGCCAAGTTCTTCGTTCTTTCGTAACGCTCTGACCATATTGTCAACCTCGCCCTTCTTTGGCTCCTTCTTGCTTTCTTGACTAGGACCGTCCTCCTCAACCAACAACGACTTTGTCTTCTTCAAAGGTTCCTTAAGTTCGCCCATGACATGCTGTAGAGGAAGACTTTGGCAGGCACTTCTAGCCACGTGCCGTCTGACCATTCGGGACGAATCGTTCGCCATAACGGCAAGTATGTAGTGCATGATTTTCGGAGTGTACCACTTGGTGAAGAACAAGGCATCGAAGGCTGCCAAGCGAACTTGGATGTAGTTCCCCTCCCTACGGTGTCTGAGTTGCCTTGTGCGACAGAAGCAAATAGAATTGTCGTACCGTGTCATTGGGATCAAATCAGCAGCCTCGTGAGGTATGAGATTGGCTACGCTCAAGATCAAGTTGAACTAATACACAACGTTCATCATCTCCAGCCGAACGAGTAATCAGCACGTATACGCACCTCGATTGTCGCGATAGTTACCGCATTGTGGATTGAGGGTATCAGTCGGTCCATGCTCCTATACCGGCGAATTTCTACCAACGCCTGTTTCAAGAGCTCGGCATCTTGTGCATCCATTGCAGGGCGGGACTCCGTAGCAACGAACTCCCCTCGCTCCGGTGGGACTGTAGACACAGATGCACACGCCAAAGCAGATATAGCGGTGCAGATGTAGAGTGCATCAGAGTACTGATTAAGGTCAGCTTCAAGTATCGTAGGTCAAATGAAATACCTACAGCGTTCGTGGTGTTGTCGTTGTAGCGAAGCTGGTCAATGAGAAACTGCCGAACGACAGTAGGAGTCTTCCCAGTATCAAAACGGACGCGGGATATCGCTTTGAGAAGGCTCTACGGCGATGCATGAACATGGTGCACCTTAAAAATTATAATGGAGTTTATCACCTTCCGAACAAAGTATTCTGCAAAATCACTGAAATCATTAGGTCGAGGAACGTAAGTGTGAGTAAAGAGATCTTGATCAGGGTCTTCAGGTTCGTAACAATAGCGTAGAAAGAGCTTGAACAAATGAAATAGGCCGATCCAATTCAAGCGTTGTATGGCAGACTATGACCACTTGGGTAAGTTACCGTTTGCGGGAGGGAGGAATCTGACATACATTCACCAGAGCCTGAGCAGCCTCGCAACGGATACGGAAGAAGTAATTAGTAACCAAAACTGTCTTGGTGAGCTGACTGGATATAATGGCAGTGGGGGTTTTTGTGAGCACTGTAATCGCCTACGACACGGTTATTCACATTGCAGCCTTGATATGTGAGTACGTACCTCATACTGAGCCACAACATCGCGATCCCTCTGCAGCTGCGAGACCCACATATAATCCTTCTGGTCAAACTGGATAGCAGCAATCCATTCGAAATCAGCATCGATCCGAATCCATTCGTAAGTTTGTCCGGCCATCTGCTGCTCATCCTCTTCGGTCCAGTCGGCTACCTTCCAAATCTCCCGTTCCTTCTCTTTCTCCCAGATCTCAAGACCAAAACCCATATCGACCATGTCCATGGCTGCGGCAGCCTCCGCATCGCCCTCCGCAGCTGCTTGCGCTGCGGCCTGCCGAGCTAAGTATCGCTTTGTATTCCTACGAACTCGCTTATATTTAGTGTTGAAAGGGACTTCGTATCGCTTGAACGGATTGCGAATGTCCAAGACGTGCTCGTACGGCGTGCCATCGGCTTCATGAATGCGAATAGTCATTTGTCCCTGCAGAGATGTGAGTCGAATACGATACATATATGACCCCAAAGAACCAACCTCAAACAATGGTACGGGCTTCAGTATCAGCTTCATCAAATCGCTGTTCTCGTGCAATTTGTACGCTGGAGACTCTTGAGTCATGGAAATCTCCACGGCCATCTTCTTGCGATTGAACGACGCGGTGAACTTGAAGCTCGGACAACCACTGCCATATATCCATTGTTCCGCGAAGGATCTCGGGTCAATGCCGCTGACTTTCCTGCACGTCCTCAGAAATGCATGCGTTGACAGAGCATTATTGGGCATTTCGCCACTGATAGCAGACAGGAAAAGCTTCGGCAAAACACGAGACAACCCAAGTGATGTTCCCGATTTTCCCAACCGTCTGTCCAGGATGTGAAGGACTAGAGGCGCTTTCAAGTTGATGAAAGGGAGTACGACTGGATCAGGAGGGTCGAGGACTTGTGGTTGGCATATAGGAGGCATCGATCCGTCATCTAACCCGATGCAACGCTCCATGTCCTTCTTCAGCCTGAACCTGTATTCGTTGATGCCAAGGAGTTTGCGAATAAACAGGCCAGTGATGTAAAGACCAAGGCCGTTCACGAGCCAGGTGTCAGACCAGGTCTTCTGGTGGATGTTGATTCCGACCCATTGACAAGCTAGCGCATGACTCAGAGACAGCCTTGTTTCGTATGCCTGATCAATAGCGTCCTTTCCATATAGGAGGTCGGCCGTGACCAGCGACATAGTGGCAGCGTCGAACCGTTGAGATGGCATTTCGTCCAGGAATACCATCTTGTATGAACTGTACGGATATGAACCAAACTCAGTGGAATAGAAGCTCATCGCGAAGCGCATGCAGGAGATCGTTTCAGATAGCTGTTCTTCCTGCCCAGGGAGACAGAAAGCGTGCATGAGCGGTTGAGAGGAACCAGATGCGTCCTCCGCTGCTGATAGATCGGCTGGGATTTGGAGCATATGGAAAGGACCAGCCGCCCAAGCAATGTGCTGCACAGAAGCAGGAGTGCTCTGTACGAATATGAAGATGGTCTTCCCCGAGTTGTGAGGGTGCGACACCTAGTGATGTTTTGCGTAAGAATCAGTCACATAGCAAGTCATCAGTCTCACGCACTTGTTCGACGAACTCGCCACTGCAAATGACGACAGTCGGATAGTCGCCCTCTCGAGAGTCTTCATCTGCATCAAGCCCAGTTCCATCTTCCCTGTCGGCAAGTTGACGGGGTACGATGAACTCGAACTCCCAAGTGCACCTTTCCCACAGATTGTCGATGCAAGGAACCCAACAGCGCGCAGAGTCCGGGGCAATAGGGGTCGTGAATACATGTGGAACTCTCTGGAGAAAAACTTGTGAGTTATCTAACACTTCGCTGATGGCGCGTAACTCACATATGGGTAGGCCTCCGTGGGAAATACAAATTGCACACCATCTCCAGAGTTGTGCAAGCTGTATGAGATTCTCACAGTGATTGGAGAGAACTCATACACTGGAGGGGAAGGCTGAGAGGGCATTCCAGGCGTCTGTGGCTCAGGGGTAGCAGCTTGTGAGGCGAAGTCCGTGAGCTGAAGGGAGAAACTCCCGTTTACGGGTATAAGTAATACACCATACCTTCACTAGCAATACCAGACATAGCATGACCTGAGGGCCTGATTACAATCTCCTTAGGGATACCAATTGATAACTCTCCCTCGTCGCCTTCTGCTAATGCGGAGTAGAACTTGCGCTTAAGCTCCGGGTGAGTGTGACAGTCATCAGATTTGGAGGTATGGAGACTGGAAAGAGAGTCGTGGTGCACGAATTCAGCCGGATGGGTGCCAACCATAACAGAATGTATGTCTGCGGGAGGCGCGACGATGAGCTCAAGGATAGACCGGCAAGGTTTGGACGACATACTGCATTGCCTGGAGTGAAGGTGAAGGGTTTTCAGCTCCTTGCTCTCAGGAACTACTGTCATTTCTGTGTAGCCCTATCAAATGGAGGTGTGAGTGTTGTAGAATCGCAAACTTGGGATACGGTCGCACCCATAGTCTTCCCGAGAAATCAAGCTCTAGAACGACCTTTTGGTGGCTAGTAGAGACGCAAAGATGTATCAGACCAACTGCACAGGTAGTAAAGACGAAGAGACACGTATATAGAGAAGCCTCGCCGACTGTGTTCCCTCTGCATGTTGAAGTTCTCGTTCGTGCCCGAGATGTGCGCTGTGCCGCCAGTGACAGAACTAGAACGAGCCAGGAAGGTATATGATTATTTATGCTCCAGAGCGAAGATCGGTGACCGATTTTGTTTAGTATGAGTGCGCCGTTCGGACCGACGCCAGAACCGACTTGCTCGTCGAGGTGAACGTTGAGAGCCCGCCGACGTGAGCACACGCGTGACTTTACGTAAGCATCCTGATTTGGTAGAACTTTTGTTCCGCGGCAATTTATCTCGTGCCTTCCTCAAGCCTTGCTTTCGCTCAACACAAGCCGGGCAAAATGCCTCCAAAATCAATCTTCAGACAACCTGGCGCAAAACATTTTCAAGTAGTCCACCGCTCGCAGAGGGATCCTCTTATCCATGATCCTGAAGCCAGTCAACATGTGCTCAAGGAATTTGAACGAGGAAACGCTCGAAAGGTTCGCTATTATCCCCTCTACTTCAATACTCAACCATGACCTGAAGTTAGGGCAAATCTCGAGCAGATCTAGAGCAGACCTTCTCGTCGTCCGAACTAGCTCAACAGCGTGCTAACATCGGTGAAGCAGCTGGTTATGGTGTCTATTTTGACGACACAGATTATGATTATATGCAACACCTGCGTCCGGTCGGGGTTCACGAAGATGGCGTGGAGAGTGTTCTCATAGAAGGGCCATCACAGCAAAAAGGCAAAGGAAAGACAAAAGAGCCGATCACTTTGCTCGACCTTCCCGCAGAAGCTCTACCGTCGACGACTGAAGTCCCTCGAAATTATGAATCGCAACAAGACATACCATCATCGATAGCTGGATTTCAACCGGACCTTGACCCACATCTCAGACAAGTGCTTGAGGCGTTGGAAGACGACGAATTTGTAGATGAAGATCTAGAGGATGATTTCTTTGGAGAGTTGGTGGCCGAAGGTGAAAGGGTCCCTGATGAGCGTGTCGACTTTGAGTTCCGGGAAGATGGTGTGGATAGTGACGGTAAGCGAGGTGGGGAAGAAGATCATAATGAGGGAGAGGAGGACGAGGACGAGGGGGGCTGGGAAGCAAGATTTGCGAGGTTCAAAAAGGCACAGAAGTCTGCTGTCGATGCTCCCTCTGAGGGGTCGGACCTTGACGCCTTCTCGGAAGGAGGCGACACTGTCGGTACTCTCCCTCAGTTCTCTGTGATTGGCGGGAAGAAAAGGCGGAAAGGAGCTTCCGACGCGTCGGGCTACAGCATGAGTAGTTCATCGATGTTTCGTAATGAAGGTCTAACTACCCTCGACGAACGCTTCGACCAAGTAGGCTCCCACCCGTCTTCTGCGATTCTCACTGATCTTATGGTGCCTGTGTAGATACAAAAGGAGTACGAGTCGGATGATGAAGACGAAGATGAAGAATCCGACTCCGAGTCTACCCCAGAGCTCATCACATCCCGCGAGGACTTTGACGACATGATGAACGAGTTCCTTGACAATTACGAAATACTTGGAGGCAAAATGCGTCCTGTTCTCGCGGGAGATACGCCGCACGAGAAATTAGACACAATTCGCAAAGCCTTGGGAGCGGCCAAAATTCGCGATGTCGATGCTGACGAGGTTGAAGACGATATCTTGATGCCTGTGGATCTAGACGAGGACAAGGATAGATGGGACTGTGAAACTATTCTATGTACGTTGTACCCTTCTTTCTCCTTACATCTATGCTTATCGTGATGCACAGCGACTTATAGCAACTTAGAGAACCACCCTCGTCTCATCCGGGCGCGGCATAGCAAGCCGGTACCCAAGATTCAACTAGATCCTAAGACAGGGCTCCCGACGGTGACGGACACAAAATTAGGTTCTCACGGGAGTAAGCGAGTCGGAACTATCAACGAAGAGGAGGAGGAGGACCGTCGTCAGTTTCTGGTCATGCTTGTAATAGAAACGTCAGCACTCATATCCTTTTTTCTATAGCCGTGAGAGTAACGACCGCGAGGCCTAAGGATGAGTCCAAGGAGGACAAGAAGGCACGCAAAGACGCTGTCAAGGCTGAGCGACAGGCCCGCCGTGCTGACAAGAAAGCGAACAAGGAGCAGTTCTCGTCGGAGATCAAGCAACAGGCTAAACGTTTGTCTGAGAGCGAGAAGAAAAAGATGCGGAAGTTGTGAGATATATCCAGGTCCATGGTTCGTTATCGATACATATAATATATGAGGGGTATCTACAAGATGTGTAATGTGACCCATGCTGCTGCTAACATTGTCAAGTGAAAGGATCGTCAGGTGCTCGCACAAATATGCATAAGTAATGGAGGTGACCGAGTATCATCAGGCTTGCTACCAGTCAGGCCACAACTCTAATAGATTGTTGCCTTCCTCTTCTGGAGCATCGTGCTGTTTCATCCATCTATCCGGCACCTGTATGACGGGTAAACACTGCGTCTCAAACTTGTTGACGGTGTACTCACCAAGGGAAAGTATCTCTCCATAGCACTAAGAAAACGTTGGCGATATTGGCGTGGGCCGATGATCGTAGGTTCGCCTTTGTTCGCGCCGCCCAGGAAGGTGGAATCCTTTACCCAACTCTCGAGTTTCTTGTCCCATGTATAGGTCCTGATATAATCTGCGAAGACTTAAGTGTCGCATTCCACTGCTACAATCCCAACCAGATGCGCACCAACTATGCCAACAACGAGCTCGTTATTGGCACTGTCTACGCCCACTACCAAGGAGTAGTCCATGACGTTGATATCCGCCAAGAATTTGCTGTCGTTGTACAATGCTCCGCGCAGAATGCGCTTCGAATGCTCGCGCAGATAGAAGGGAGCAGCATGCGCAGCTAGAGATGATGTAAGATCCGAGTACGATATTCATTGTGCATGCTTACTTTCAACAAGGTTTTCATCCAAAAGCACTTCGTTTTCTCTTCCTGTCGACTGCACATGACGATTTCGCGTGGAGCCTTTGAGATCGTATATCTGGAACCAAGAGTTTATTGAATACCTGTGTGTACGAATAATACTGAACGGCATTTCTACCTTGGAAAAGCGTCGATCATAGAAAAGATTTTCCATCACCAAGAGGTTCATCTGAGTAGACTTTGACTTGCTGCCACGGTCTTTATGAGTTTTTCTGAAGCTGATCTTGTAACACCCGAATATTTTCGCGAGTAGAGTAGGACGCTAAAACTCGATCAGTAACTCACTGGAAGGTGTAAATATAGAGCGCCTTACATGAGCAACCACAGCCGAAGACATGTAATCGAAATATGCTGGAGCGAAAGTCTCCATGGCCTGTAGTTCGGCACGCGAGAGCTCCTTGGCGATGAAGCGATCATCTACAGACTCGTGAGTAAAACAGATCGAGGAGGATTGAGAGCGCTGTACCAAGTGTTTTTAGGAAAGCAGACCCCGATTTTCCGCCGCTCGCATCCCACTTAACACATCTAGCTAGAGATTCGATCATGCTTCGTTCACAGTCGTAAGTCCTTCGAAGAGCATCGAACTGTTCAGCAAATAAGACAGTGCAACTGATAGTCAACCCGCCACTTTCGAACGCTGATAACGCTACGGTTAGAAGTGAGCCTCTCGCGGACAGATGGTAGGCTCACATATGGCCCAAGGTAACTTGGATGACGGAACGCGCAGTTCCTCGGTAGGGTCGGCGCCATCAGTAGAGTCAATGTTGACCACTCCCCAGGTTGAGGTAGACTCGGCCACAGACTTATCGTCCGGCATGAAAACCTCGCCGTCTGTGAGCTTCGGCTCCCGGGCTTGGCGCTTCTCAACACGAGACTTCGTCAACATATCTCTATACTGTGACGAACTGAATCGAGTGAGTAAAATGCACGAGGAAAAGTGACGTAGAACATACTTCAGAGCGAGAGCAATGATGGAAGTGGGCTCATCAGTCCGTACAACCATAGAAGAATCTCTAAATATATGTTCAGGATCAGACATTGGATCGTCACTTTCGACGAAACGCGAAGGTTGAGATTGTTGAGGCCAAAATCCTGCTAGCGTCTTCAGGATAGATACTCTTTCCGACCCCGTGCTTGTCAAATCTAATTCCACCGGAGGAGAAGCTGCAGGCGTGCCTTGGATGGGTAGCAGGGCAGGGGATGGAGGAACTGATGTCATCGGTTGAGACTCGACGGGGGTCGGAGGTCTGAGCAACTCATCTTCCCTGGGTACCTCAACAATGGTTGAAGGTATCGCATCGGATGTCTCGGCAAGATGAGACTCGACGCTAGATGTGAGACTTGTCATCTCAGGTGGGACTGGAGGCAACGACACTAGGGAACTTTCCCCAGTCGAGTGCTTTGTTGCATGGGCGTCGTCCTCGTCACCTCCTTCATCGTCTGCTTCACTTGAATCAGATCCATCGGACTCTTCTTCGTCGTTGATAGCATCCTTGATACTTTCTAAAATCTGTACCTTGGCACGAGCCGTAGCCACAGGTCGAGCCCGTCGTCCACGGATGACTGCATAACGTCGATTGGCACGTTCGTTATCACGACCGATACGTTCGAAATGCTTTGCGATATTTGTGACTTTAGTCCCAGTCCCTGTTGCTCGTCTTACTGTTCCAGCGCGAGGAGGTCGAACCTTATCCTCCTTCACAGTGCCCCGCGCGACTGTCTTGCCCCTGACCTTAGGAATGAATGGGCCGGACGGCTGCGATTTGCCAGGAGGAGGCGATGCACGTCCACCTCTGATGGCACCATCCGTATACATGCGAGACATCGAAGGTCGCTTGTCAGGTGATGTACGACGAGACGTTTGATGTGACTCGGTGGAAGATATGACCGGCCCAGGAATCCTACTGTTATGAGCTGGCTGTCCAAGAGACCGCCTTGTGTGAGTGAGATACTTGGGTGCGATGTTTGCGGCATAGCTTGACTCGAAGTCTGACATAGACGACTTCTTTGCCAACACCTGACCCCGAGTTTTACTCCTCACTCGTGACCGCGTGCACGGTACCGGTGTGGTCTCTTGCTCGCTTTCGGATACTGGAACATTCGGCGCCAGAGCAGTCTTTGCCAATTCTTCGACACCTTGAGGAGGAAGATACTCTTGATACCTCTTGACCAGCTCTGCCACGCTGGGTTGGTTGGAAGCTCGCCTTGGAAGTCTGGAAGTGAGATAAGAGGTACGAGTCGTTTCATGCGCTTCCGGCTCGGAGTCGAGGCTGATTTCCGTAGGCTGGCCACTGACTCAGCGATGACAACTTTTGCAATGATCGAACACTCACCTGTACGGGAGCAGCCGATTTCTCAGTATCGACCGCTTCAACGGTTGAATCGCTTTCACCATCCGACCTTGTGGAGGTCTCCATCTGGTTGATGGATGTATGCTCCTTCAGTCCGGAAAGTAACTGCGAATCTGTGTGTACTGTGTCCTGATCAAAGCCGCAGTTGGATTCCGTCTCTGAGGCCTCTGATGCTGAATACGCTGAACTAGAAGCGAACGAATCCCCCGTTACTCGCCTCATGGTCGGTACAGCATACTCTTCCGCTTCAGAAACATTTGCGGACGTAAATGGGTGCTCCAGATCGAACCTCTTCGGCCACATGGCTTTGACAGTCCCTAGAGCAGAGGACATCCTCCGCCCTGCGCGATCTGTCAATCCGCTCACGCGTGGCTTCGGGAGTTTGTCGAAGTCCTGCTGCCATGCGACGATAAGATCCTGGCGTTTCGCCCGCACCTGATTCAGTGCTAGTGTATCTGTGGGATTAGACTCCTTGTAAACCTGGTTGATGTACCGCGTGACGTCGTTCTTCTCCCATTCAGCGCGCAAGATGAGAGCGTTGATTTGCACAGTTAGGTTAGCGTCAGCCGTTTCGTCTCCTGTAGCAGCGTCGATAGTAATCAACTTGAGATCGTCGACAAGGGCAGAGTACCACATGTTGTTCCTTAGGTGCAACCGCTCGAAGTCCCTATTTTTTATGTCTAGCTGAGTTTCTGGACGGACTCGAATGCGCATGGGAGGGTAGATAATCTCATGTAGCACAACGGGATCCGCTTGGAAGCGGACTGTCATACCCATGTTCGCGAAGTAGCGTATGTGGTGTCTATAGATATTGTGTTGACAACCGGCTCCTTGGACCAGCTGTACGTCGGCCGGGTAGAAGTGCAGCTCCAGGAACTTTGCGAACGAGTATCTTTGCATCTCCTCAGAGACAGGTATGAAGGGTGTTGCGGATCCACAGACTCGACAAGCGCTCCAAGTGATGATAGTTTCCGGGGTGGCATGTGCATGATAGCCATTGGCATCTGTGATCTGACCATCCCATTGTTCAACCGCGACAAACAATCTTGTCTCGTTGTGAACATAGACCTTGCAATGACGACCAATAGGTTGTCCGCAACCTTTACCTTCGCAGACAGCCTTGGGATCGAGGAACTTGACGAGCGTGTCTCTGACAGATTTCTCAATAAATTGTCCCAGAGTGCAATCGTTCTCCCCGTAGAACGTAATGTAGCGTAGTTGAGGGGGAAAGCAAGCCCGATGAAGGCCATATTCTGCGATTGGTAGCGTGAATTCCCATAGGCTGATGCACTGATACTTTTCCACATCGAAATCGTCCTTGTTCTTCCGCAAGTACCACTCCCAGATACGCCGAGCTTCCTCGTGCTGCCACTTCACATAGCTAAGGCGGCTTTCAAGAGCGATGTCATCGATTGCCTTCGGCTGGATAGGCTCTTCTTCGACCGGAGTTCGTGTGATTGGCGAGGCAGTTACGAAAGGAGTCAGAAACATGGTGGACGAAGTGCGCGAGATGTCGAAATAGCCAGGCTGTTCTGCGGGTGTCGTGCTGGTACTACCGGGCGTAGGTGTAGTGGGGATATCGGGAAGAGGTAAAGATTCGATTTGTGCCGCAAGTTCTTCCGTATCTGCAGGAGGGGCTACTGCCATTGGTGTTGCAGATTCTGTGATTGTCGCCTCTTGCTGATGTCCGAAAGCAGATTTCTCTTCGCGGCGAACAAGATCATCCTCCCACTGCTGTTTCACGTTTATGAGCTCATCATCTAATTCCTTCATCCGTCGTATTGGGTAGGGAGGTGGGAATCTGAGAGTGGCGGAGACGGAGATAAAGGTTTTCTCATATGGTGCGAGAGATTCCTGGATTCTGCGTGAGAGACGCTGTTGCTCTGCTTCTTCACCAAGGAGATCCTCTAGCTCCGGATGAGCCGACGCATCAGGAGCCACCTTCGGCGAATGATTCGAGGGAGATGATGCCAAAAGCCGCGCAGAGTCCACTGGAGATGTTGAGGTACTTGCCTCACTCGAGTCAGGATTGACTGGGGTGGCAGGTGGAGCTGGAGTCGCAGTTTTCGGTAGAGTGGGCAGCGTGATCACAGAGTCCTTCCATAGGTGAGTCTCCAGGCGTAAATTGCGGACGATGAAGGCCAAGAATCGCGTGACCTTCTTCACCCGCTTGAGAGTATCTATATCCCCTCCTCGTAGTATGATCGTACAGCCCATTTCCCTGCTGCATCCTTCGAACCGCATGTATGTTTTGCGTCGACCAGGAATCAATGGGTGGTCGAAGGTTTGAACACGGAACTTTGCGCAATGTCCTAGATGCGGCTCGAGGGCGAGTTTGTCTATAGAGGAAAAGACGTCTCCTTGAGTCATACGTGCCACAAACTGTATGGCCGATGGCTTGACGGTCCGTGCGACGGCAACTTTACGACTCGCCAACTCCTCAAGGGCTAACCTGGAAACGGATTTCTCTGCCAATACGACGTGGGGCCGCAGAGCAGCGATACGGCTAGCCAGGTTCCTGAGATAATCCTTCTCTTGAAGCATTATTTGGCCGAAGTGCACGTATTGCCCTTCTATGCGGTGAAATTCGAGAGGAAAGGTGATAAACATGACACGCGGATTGCGTTGTGTCCTGAGCATAGACTTGTGCGCGACGTTCTTCGTGATGACCGCTCCGTCCACGTATTCAGAGTCCCTTGGAGCTCCCCCTGGAATTTTCTTTATCTTTACATAACGGCGAACATCCATGTCTTCACCCTGACGTTGAGGATGAGCGGTAAACGTCAATTCCCGGGCAATACGAAGAGCAAGTTTTAGTAAAGTTTCCTCCCACTCTTTGATGTTCGGGATAGCTTCTGTTGTCAGAAGTTGTCGCAGCATTATCCGTAAGTGGAACATTGATATCGTGTTCAACTCCTGTGCATACCTAATCGATATTGATGTGAATATTATACTATTGAACCTTGAGAAGTAAGCAAAGAGGCTTACGCGGTACTCTCTCTCCTGGTACGCCATCCCGCTTCACCCGCATCGAGATCCCCGAGTCGACTCTGATTGCGACTACGTATGAAGGGTGCTCCGTGCAAATCTGCGAAGGAATTATACCTAGAGCGTACACCTTGTGGACTTTCAAAGCCAGAGGTCTGGTCTGGAGAGCTTGTCGGGAAGGCTACAGAACTTGTAGAACCGTCGATAGTAACAGGGACAGTCACTGGAAAATCGATCGGAGTCTTGGATCCTTGGGCGAATGGAGAATTGTCCTGATTGAACTGAGAAGTCAAGGAAATTGGATCTTTCTCATCTTCGGTCAGCGCGCGTCGGAATGGAGCATGGTTCGGTCGCGAGTCGTCATCTTCTAGATCATTCCGAGGTGTTAGAGGCCTTGAGCCAAACCCGTTCTCTTCTGAGCCAGAATTTGGTCGTTTGGTCTCTGCAATTGAGAATAAACTAAAGGAATCGTTTCGGCCGAATAGCTGAGATGCAGCAAATGGAGACTGCGGTAGGTGGGCGAGATGGGAAAGATGGTTAAATGATCTAGAGTCTGCTCCAAGTTGGTGTGCAGTGAACGGGGAGGTCGTTGTTGAGATTATCGAACGAGTATCTTCATCATCCTCATCGACATTTGCTAGCTTGTCTAGACAGAGGTTGCAGATCCGTACCATACCATCGTGTCCGAAACGAGCGCCTTTTATTATGTTCGAAGCACATCGCGAACAGTAAACCTGGCCTGCACGGAAGTCAGTATCATATTAAATAGTCAGATATCATCAAACCCACCGCAGATCCGACAGTGATGCTTCCTACGCCAAGCGGTGAAGACGCTCTTGCAATCGTAACATTCCTTGCACAGTTGGTCATCCATCCAATAATCGCGAGATAAACCTATATACCGAGGTTTGTTCACAGTTCCCAGATGATACACCAATAAAACACTTACCCTCTCCTCGTATCCTGCGTATGACTTTCGATACAGAGGCGGAACGCTTGATGTTACCGCTAGCCGTTGTGCGTATACTCCGTGCATCGCTGTCCGGCATAGGGAAGCCAGGAATGAAAGTGCCATAAACCGCACCATCGGCAGCTTCGGTTGTATAGAATGAGCCTCCTTGAGAGTTTGCCCGCTCGAAATCGACGTAGGATGGTGTCTCAGATGTGACCGGGGTCAATGAGACCAAAGGGGGTGCGGGGTTGGATTGATTTACATGCAAGGGGGCCAAACGGTCAGGAACGGCTTTGGCCGAAGTGTTTGAGACTGAGTACGGAATAGAGGGACGCCTGGATTCAGCCGTGGACGTAGACGAAGCAGTAGTTTGGTTTGTTGGTGCAGTCAAGGTTGTCGCGGCGGCGGCAGCGGATAACGGAGCAGAAAGTGTGTTCTTCACTTTGGAGAACAGGGAGGATACAATAGCATAAGATGATTGATCGTTCTCGTCCTCCTCCGAGAAGGGATTGAAGGAGGTCAAGCTGGTAACATCGTCCAACTTTGAGCTGCTCCGAGACCTGTAAGAAGCAGCGCTTCCGACGGGTGGGTTTGGGGATATGGGCTGTGGTGACTCCATCGGAGAGCCGTTTATATTACAAAGTCGTTATAATCGTTATTGGCGTTCCAAACATAAGTTCATGAGATATCAAGATGGAGGATGAGTGAGAGCGTGCAGTCGAGCATGGCGGTTTCGGACAATGTCAGACGCGCCACAATATCGCGTCCCGGCAATCTGCTGCGTGCAGCATTGTAATTCACCGGAGAGAGATTACTCGACCAAATTGTTTACACTTCGTCTCCCTTGCTAACCTTCGGTCCGTGTATATCTGCATGGTCCAATATCTTTGCAATCGAGGATAAAATCAAGTGCAAGTAAGCTGGAGTTCGGACGCGCCCTCGCATCAACTTCGGTTATGGCCGATGAACCGGGCGCCTACTGCATCATGCGTACGCCGCACAGGACTCGCACAGACTGCTGTATTCTGTTCTAAACCTCCAAATATCAGCAGTGGCGACTTAGTTGCGCGTAGGCTACTGAAGTTCCCATCATAGAGTGAGTGCCCAACATTCTGGACTATTGCTCAACTGACCCAATTCTATCGTAGTATCCGCCTCTCCTAAGCCACTCTCAGCAACTATACCGATATGGATGACGATGATGCCGATTACATGCAAGGCAGCGACGACGAGGTTGGTTAGAGTTAGCCTCCATAGGTTCAGAGACTGTGACGATTATTGTGCAGGACTATGGTTTCGACTACTCCGACGAAGAAGGAGAGGGAAACGAGAGCGCCAGTGCAGATGTGGAGAATATGTACTACACAGCCAAGGGTGTGTCTCTTCATCTATCTTGGTCAGGTCATATCTTATTACTTCTAAAGGCAAGAAGGAAGATAACCCAGAACAAGCCTTGAAGGAGTTCCGAGCTATAGTAGACCAAGAAGAGGAGAAAGGAGACTGGTGTGTTAAGACCTCCAGATCCAATCAGCATATTGATTTCCATACAGGGGATTCAAAGCACTGAAGCAATCGACAAAAGTGCTCTTCTTACAACTTCGACGACCTCAGGATGCTTTGAAAACATACACCGAGCTGCTCACATACACAAAGTCAGCTGTGACTAGAAACTACTCCGAGAAATCCATCAACGGTATCCTGGACTATGTCGGTGGTGGCAAAGGTGGACCCGTTGACGTTAACACTCTAGAGAAATTCTATCAGGCGACCAAGAAAGCACTGCTTGAAGCAAAAAACGAGGTAACCTTCCTCATCCTCTGCATGCAGTGCATGCGTACTGATAGCTTCCCATCACAGCGCCTTTCTGTGAAGACGAATCTGAAGCTGGCCAAGCTCTGGCTGGACCGGAAAGAGTACACCCGTTTGGCTAAGGTCAGTCTATACATGTAGCATCTAGCACCTTTCCATGTCGCTGAGTTTGTGTCAATAGCTTATCCGTGATCTACACGCGTCGACTGTGTCGGACGGTGAGGATCAGGCTCAGAAGGGCACGCAACTGTTGGAAATATATGCGTTAGAAATTCAGATGTACAATGAGACGAAGAACTTCAAGAAATTGAAAGTCAGTGAGACATATTTACTGTCACGGAGTACTCTAACACTGGCTGCAGGAAATTTACAACGCATCCAACTCTGTCCGTTCCGCTATTCCACATCCACGTATTATGGGCGTGATCAAGGAGTGCGGTGGGAAGATGTGGATGGGAGAACGTGAGCAGCTCGCGGTCATTACCTGCTCTAACCTAAAACTTCATCAGGGAATTGGAACCGTGCCACTGAGGATTTCTTCGAGTCATTCAGGAATTACGATGAAGCAGGATCTCCTCAGCGTATACAGGTGCTGAAGTATCTTGTACTGGCAAACATGTTGACCGGTAGCGAGGTCAACCCTTTCGACAGCCAGGAGACCAAACCGTGAGCTCCGCATAATCACACTCCAATCCACTTTTTAATACACAGCCTCTAGGTATAAGAACGATCCGCAGATCAAAGCTATGACAGACCTCGTTGACGCTTACCAGCGACGTGACGTACATTCTGCCGAGAAGATTCTGAAGGGTGTGTATAGCGTTTCAAAATAATTTTTTACAGGATTGAAACCTTTCATACTTGGGTGGCTATAGACAATCGCAAGACTATCATGGACGATCCCTTCATTCGATCATATATCGGCGAGCTCCTGCGCAGCTTGCGAACGCAGTATCTCATTGATCTCATTAAGCCCTACACACGGCTTGAGCTGTCATTCTTAGCCAAGGTGTGTTCTTCGGTATAATGCGTTGGCTGTTGGTATTTATCACTCCCCTTTCTACAGCAACTAAATGTCGACATTGATGAAGTTGAGGAGTTGCTCATCGGCCTCATTCTGGAGGGTAGAGTTGAGGGTCGTATTGACCAAGTAGCAATGCGTCTCGAGTTGGACAGGAAGTTCGTAATATTATACATGTCTTATATCAAAACAGGCTAACGACAGTAATTTCTCTTTCAGACAAGTCCTGGAGAAGCGAAGATACAATGCTTTGGACAAATGGACAGATGCCTTGGAATCAGTTCATAGTGCAGTGATAAGCAAGAATCCTGGTATAGGTGGTAGGGGCCCGACCGAGCCTTCGCTTACTCATGGTAGCGACGTCTTCTCCGGACTACGAGAGATGGAGCGTTTTGACCGTTTCCCCTTGTAAATTTACTCTAGGTTCCTGGGAACCTTTCACTTCAATTCGTTTCAGAGCGCATGCACATTCGTGTTTTTTTTGACCCATGTAACCAATGTATCCATTGTTCCGTGCTTCAGAGGAATCTACCGACATATTATATCGGAACCAAATCGGACCCCGTAGATTACTGTGGTCTAAGCTGACATAGTCTGTAGGATTTGTCTCATCAGGTATCGTATTAAAGTGGAGGATTGGGACTCACGTATGTATCACGGCAGCTGAATGATAGGCTCAAACTCATAATTCCAACCATTGCGCGGTGGTGTATCGGTTGGTATACGCAGCTCCCGCGGGAACAAACCGCGTATCCTCGACTCGAGGGCCTTCCTCTCCTGCCCTTTGAGCGTCTTGGATAGCTCGACCTCAGCTGCCGTCCGTTGCCTGGGGTCCTCCTCTACATTCACTTCCATGTATAGCTTCCTGTCCACCCTCCGAAGGACGTCCATGGCCTCCTGCATGGCTTTGTACTTCCGTTCCAGCTCCGCTTGTCGACCCCGCCGGATATGACGCTGATGTAGCAGCCATGCACGTTCTATTGTCTCATGTGCTTGAACAGAAGGGATTGCGCGCTGTAGTCTGCGACCGACATCGGGCCTCCATGCTCCTGTTGGTGAGGCACGATTGCGAAGCGTCGATGGGTAGAGGAAACGACGGATGATTTCAATCCTAGGGTCTGAAACCACGTCTTTTTTGGGCGCGTAGTGGCGAACGGAAGTCTGAGAGACGCGAAGGGGTAGAGTTTTGTTGACTTTCAACGCTAATGTGGCCATAGACATGACGGTGAGCGGATAAGATGGGTGAGGACGAACCGGAATTCAAGACGCCCGGGCGCGCGCGCCCAACAAACTCCAACAACATATCACAACAAGTTACCCTGTTGAACATTGCTTGTTGGTTGTCCAGCTGTCTTCTACAATGATGGGAAACGGCGCCCACAGGTGAGTACAAGTGAACGAAGGTAAAGAAAATGACTCATATATCCAAGCTACCTAAACTAATGCTTAAGGGCAAAGGCCAGTACAGGCTTGGAAGAGTAGGACTCTAGGGCCGTTCTAACGCACGATCCTGAAATGAATCAACGATGGTCTCAACGGTATGCTTGCACTGTCCTGCGCTTGTGCAGTCTCATAACTGATTATATAGTTCTTTCAGCGCTATCACTGTGGAGGCTTGAACTTGAATGAAGTACATTTGCGCACTCGGAGTCTGAGGCCCGTTTTTTGTTTACGCTAGGAATGTTTTGCGCAACGAAAGCGGAGCCAGCGTCGGCTTTATTTCGATGATAGAGCCCAAGAGCCGGTCTGTCTACTTTGGGTCTGGGGTTTCTGGAGAATTCCAAAGCAACTGCGTCTTCACATAATAAGATCTCAACATTCCCTTACACCTACAAGTCCGCAAGCCGTGAACCGGTGGTCTACCAGCGTGGTGTCCAATCGCCTGATTCCAAAAAGATCTAATTTGTCAGTACGTTATCTGCTTACTGGCCTCATTTGTCAAACTTCGTCTACTGTTTTGTTGCTAGATCCTGCAGTTGGCCGTTTTACGCAGCCCCAACGCGGCGGTCTCGTCCCTCCATTGCCTACCAATCAAGATGGATGACATATAGTCAAGAATGCGAGACCGAGACTGGTTATTACGGCGGTAACTACGCCATCCTTCTCCATTCATCTCCGCCGGGACCCTTGATAGTTTCTGCAATTGGCGTCTGAAGTCGAATATATCATAGAGGCGGACGGTATTGGAGTTAGCCTAGCGCCTGCAGTTCGACTGGGTAAGGAATTTCCGGCTTTGAACGGACCTTACGCAGTTGATTCTGATTTTTGTAGACGTTGTATCATTGTGGAGATATATGCGTTTCCTTCTGGGACTCGGACCAACTCTACAGGCACGAGGCGTCACTCGCGTTATGTTCAATAACATGGACAGCGAACTCCGGATAGCTGAGGACAGCGGCGAGTAACCTGGACCGTTCGATGGATAGAAGTACGCCTCATCCCCGCAGACTGTCGTTCGGTGTGATGTTATCAGATAGGTGAAGCCTTCTTTTATATCACCGGCTCCAGCATCCTTTTCTTCTCACTGAGGATTTTGTCTGCGCCCCGCCGGCCGGCAGGACATCAGGGTGCGATAACAGTGCGCACTCCGAAGAGCGGCAAGAACGCAGGCACGTTGTTTCAGGATTCATTACTGGTACTATGGCACGTATCCAAGAGAGGTTATTGCGTGGGGCTTTTCAAGGTTTATTACTCGAATAGGTTCCATCTCCGTGCACGGAGGAGGAATGAATAGTCACGCACACGACGCTTTGCGCTCGTACTACGGGACTATCGTGATACCAGACATCGAACTAGCTATTTGCTTTTTTCCGTTTCTCCACCGATAGCAACCCTGTATCATGTCTCAGTATAGCTCTACACTTTTACATTGTGTGCTTCGCTGATAAGCGCAATAAACAGCAGTCGCAATTCTGTCCCGCACAATGTTGCTCGGAAAGTTTTTACCAGGGCGTCGCTCTGCTTAGAGCATACTGTATGAAGTCGTATAACTTTGAAGGCCTGGTCTGAGATCCCTGTTCTCTATATGCCACCTTGCTGCAGCATTGACACCATTGAAACTTTGGCACACGCCCACTGACTTGACGGTTATAAGGGTTGCCATACTTACACTGAACAGCTGCGATGAGATATATACGCGAATATCCTTAACGCTTTTCCACCACGGATACAACACATTACAACATCAGCTTTCAGCTCGGAGGTGCTACCCTCCTCGCAGTCCCTTATTGGGTTCGGCAACACCCGTAGGTTCCTGCGGGTGCATTAGCGCCGTTCAACTCGGGATCTGACGTTGAACATGTCGCTCATTAACGTAGCTCTGCGGTGTCGACCATGCATCTCTCCGTACGGGGGTCTGGTACATATTCTAACGCTTGTCGATACTTGTTGAATACTGAACTAACTTATATCGCAGTTCACACGCCAGTTTCATGCCGGTCAACCTCTCTTGGCGCGTCAGGTGAAGAAGACCGCTGTGCTCAGCAAAAAACAACTCGCTGCTAAGGCTAAGAAGAAAGCATTGAAAGTTCGCAAGAGTATATATGACTCCGAGAAGATGACTCTTACGGACGCTATCAATGTATTGCGCGTATGTGCTTCAGGTACTCTGTGTGGCATACATCCACTTATGTCAAGTTCCGTATAGGCCGTAGAAGTGGCCTCGCCAAATGCTACTTATGAGCTGGTGGTGAAGACAGCTATGAGTAAAGGTACCGCGATACCTAAAGGACGTTACTTATTGCCGCGGGAGGCCAAGAAGGTCGAAGGTGACAAAATTCTCGTATTTGCCGAGGGTCGAGCTGCACATGAAGCAAGGCAGGCTGGAGCGGATATTGTGGGAGGTCTCGAGCTTGTTGACGGTGTACGTACATGTGATCTGCCGCTCGCATTGGTTCTCACATGTACTCCAGATTATATCCGGCAGGCACCAAGCCAGCTTGTTCTTGTGTACCCCAGACCTTGTTCGGGCCATTACACCCAAGCTTGGTCGTGTCCTTGGCCCAAGAGGATTGATGCCTTCGGAACGTCGCGGCACTGTCACGGACGATGTCGCTGGTTTCATCCGCAAATTGAAGGGCACTGCTGAATGGAAGGGCGATAAAGCTGGCACAATTCGCGCCCCGATTGCCAAGGTCTGCCGCGTTACACTCAGCAGCGGTCCCCCACTAACTAACTATATATCGCTGTAGATGCATTTCCCCATCTCCGACGTTATCAAGAATGTGAAATATTTCATGACCGTCGTGAAGCGTGCCACTGGCAATATACGCGACGCAGCAGCATCGAGGGAGAAGGGTGGTCCCAAACCAAGTAAGAGCTATATTATCATTCCGTCCGCGTTCTGTCCCCCATGTTGACCACTATTCACTTAGCCGTCCCCATCACGAAAGTAGTCCTTAGTTCAAGACATGGACCAGGTATACAGATATCGGATTTGTAGACTACGCGCCAGTCTGCGATTCCCAGGATTGATACGAATCTTAATGTCTGGCTCTAATCAATACCATCGAAATCATCTTCCTCTTCAATGGACCCTCTGCGTTCTCTTCGTCGCTTTCGCTTCACCTCTTTGAGGTCGTCCAGTAAACCAGCATAACTTGCCTTTGCTTTTTTCTTCGAACGGTCTTGTGAGCGCTTACCGATATCTCCGCCTTTCAATGGCACCGTCTTCGTGTCTCCAGCACGTTTGGGCTGATAGCGCTCTTGCGGAGCATTTTTAGGGTCGTGAGGGAAGATATCACCCCAGTTGGACTTCCGGGCGTCGTAGAACGGTTGTTTCCCTTGTGACTTGGGAATTGTCATTCGCATGATCTTGCCTGCGTTTGATCAGTCTGAGATACATTGAAACACAGTCCGACAAAGCGTACGTACCTTCGGATGTACAACCGTCGATGATGATATGGCCGGCTTTCTTCAATGGAGGGAAAACTAGTCTTGGCCAGGAGTATGCTTCTGATCTCAAGGCGGCTTGCAGCTCTTCGCCGGACGGCTCCGCGGCAAGGTTTTCTGTCGATAGCTCAACGAAAGTCTTGTTTTTTGCTAACGATTCGGAGTCCGGTGTCGAATGCGGGTGTTCGTCGCTCGTCATCAGTTCAGCTATCGCCGCTTTCTCCCGAGCTGTTTCCATAACGCGTTTCCCAACTTCACCAAGTCGACCGACTTTAGTCTCTGCAGGTAATGGTCGCGCGCCTCTTCGAATTACAACATATGAGTATCCTGTATCTTCGTGTCCAATTCCGGAGTGTTTGGTTTTCCGCACAAATGGAGGTCTCTGCATTCGCTGTGTGAATGCACAGACGAGACGAGTAGATCCCGGGTGGTATAACGGACATGCCCGATCGTGGGGACACTGAGCGCGACCTTGGTGAGCCGAGGTCTCAGTCTAGGAACTAGGGGCGTACCGGGGCAACAACATGACTACCTCTGATGGGTACATCGTCCATACTGTCATCCTCCATCTCTTTCCGACCGAACCGCAGGAGCAATTCCCTAGCTTCTGCAATACACTCGAATCCGGCCGTCGTGTTGTGATCAATAAGCACCTGATTTACGACGGCTATCAGTCGTCTGTCAAATCAAACTACGAACAACTTACGATGACTTCCGCACCGCTTTCCCACATCTCTTTGACAAGAGTTTTGCGCGATAACGGCGTCGGCAGAGACGAGATCATGAACGCGGATAGTGCAATAGAAGTTCTTCCATCTAAGCGTGCCACGCAGTTTTCATCGTGAAACGACTTTTGCCACGATACGTTAAGGTCGCCTAAATCAACATCTGTGAAACATCATCGCATGTCATTCTAAACGAAAGATTGAGATGGAATGCCTTGTAGTAATCGTCGTGCGACTTGCACCAGACCCATGCGTTTGTCGATGCCCACATATGTGGACACGGTGGAGTTGGAAACCTGGAGATCTGGATGTTCGTGCGTGTCCGCTGTAGGCGGCTTTTGGAAAGCATGTGATGCTGCCCTGTGAATCATCGCTAAGTTACTTCGAAGAAACGTATCATATCATGTTATACAGACCAAAGCCCACTGCCAGCGCCTGAACCCCAGTCGAGGACACGTTCAACATTCCATGTTGGTCCAAGCCTTGCTTTGAGATGGTCCAAGACAGCGTAAATAGCAGAGTAGTGCGCGGGCAACGCCACAGACGCAAATGCTGTCCCATCACGTTCTGAATTACGCTCAGTTTGTTCCCAGGATTTATATGAGACGCTATAATGCGTGTCCCAGCCTGCTTCGTCCTTGGTCTCGTCTAGAAACAGACGTTTTGCGTCGACTCGGAGCATATGTTTGTCGGACTCTTCAAAACACCATTAACAGCTTCACTGCAGGAGAGCGATATACATGCACACCTGAGATCAATCGTGTGATTGTTTGGTTAAGTTCGAAAGGGAGTATGACTGCTCCAATACGCTGACTTCCAAAAACAGCTGCTGGGGATTTCTGCTCCGTTCTGCTTTGACCTGCTTCTTGATCTTCTAGCTCTTCAAAGGTCAAATGATCATCTACACTGTCACTAGGGAATATTTCCAACTCGCGAAGAGACGTTACTTGAGGTCTGTGAGAATCTGGGATGGTCTGGCGAGCTTTGTGGCGGTGGATTGACATGTCTGTGTCTTTGAGCAGCGAGGCGTAGGACGGATCCAACTCCACCGGGGCGTTTGGTTGATGCGAGCGAGCGATGATCGTAGACGAAATATAGCGAGAATCCGCCCGTAAAAGGTTTGGAGTCAACAGACGTTTTGTCGACAGAGGGCGCAGCATTACAATGTCCTCTCGTATCGACGGCTCGTTTGTAATAAAAAGGAGGGCGAAGGCAGCGCAAACTCCAGATACAGCCCGGAATGCCGAAAGGAGAGGTACACGAGATGGAGGAAAGGAGGTCGAGTAACAAGGTTGAGGTCGAGTTGTGTAAATGACCGCAAGCGCTAAACGCGTACTCTGGCGCGACAGACTCAGAGTCGGCACCGGGCGGCCACACTTGTTCAGCTTCATCTACTTGGTACATCATTCCCTACGCTTGACTTACCTATTCTCTTCTGGATCGGCTGTCTACACAGGATGCCTTCACATGTGCACGGCCTTGAGAACGATGGCACAATCTCGGAAAGGCCGGCGAAGCGAGCACGCGTAGAGTCTGAAGACCGAGATATTGGAGCACCTAATAGCGCAGGGTTGTCTGATAATGAAGACGAGGACGAGCAGACCGCATCAACAGGCCCGCCTGAAATCACTCGAGCCTCTGATCTCTATCTAGACACAGTAAGTCTACACGTTCGTTCAGTCAGTCTGCACTGAACTCCCGCCCGTAGATCAACAGAGCCGTTCTCGACTTCGACTTCGAGAAAGTCTGTTCCGTATCGCTTTCGAACATCAACATTTACGGTTGTCTTGTTTGTGGCAAATATTTCCAAGGGCGTGGGAGAAGTTCCTACGCGTACGCACATGCAATACATGATGATCATCATGTATTCATAAATCTGGAGACTACTAAGGTGCGAGGAATACGCTGAGAAATATATTTTGACTGAGAAATTACCCAGGTCTACGTCTTGCCTGACGGCTATCTCGTATCCGACCCATCGCTTGAAGACATCTCGTTCGTACTGGCTCCTTCTTTCTCGAAGGCTACTATCGCGAATCTATCCTCTCCAGCACATCTGGCCAAACCTTCGTACGATCTGTCATCAAACCCATATATCCCAGGATATATCGGTTTGAACAACATCAAGAGAAATGACTACATGAACGTCATCATTCATTCCCTCTTACATATCCCACCATTACGAGACTATCTTCTCCTGTCCAATTTCCATGGTAAAGAGAGTGAACTTCTCAAACGCTTTGCTGGACTCGCCAAAAAGGTGTGGAATCCAAGGTTATTCAAGAGTCAAGTCAGTCCGCATGAGCTTTTACAAGAGGTTGGGCGGGCCAGCAAGGCTAAATTCAGTTTGGAACATCAAGGAGACCCCGCAGAGTTTCTCGGGTGGATTCTTAACCATCTTCACAAGGATTTAGGTGGGACAAAAAAGAAAAATTCTAGTACGTGCGCCGCCACCACTTTTGAGCTTGTTATATCAATCTTATCCGGATAGGTGTCATATTCTCCACGTTTCAGGGCGAGCTACGTATGGAAACGCAGCAGGTGGTTGTGCGATCCAACCTTCGTGGGAGCGAGAAGCCTCGTTTTGATATCGACAGAGGTAATATTATACCTAAATGCTGTTCGCTTGGGGGTTAATAACTTGAACAGAGATTAAGACGTCAGTATCGCCCTTCTTGTACTTGACTGTGGATTTGCCACCTCCACCGTTGTTCCAAGATGCGATAGAAAAAAACATCATACCTCAAGTTAGCATTCAGTCAGTGCTTGCCAAGTACGATGGCCTAACAACTCAGGTGAGCGCTCTGTTGTGATCGCGGAGGCATGCCTAACACGCACATCAGGAATCTGCGGGGAAAGTCCACCGCTTCAAATTGCAACGGTTGCCGCCCTATATAATCCTACATTTCAAACGATTCACAAAGAACATGTTTGTGGAGGAGAAAAACCCTACGATTGTCAACTTTCCTCTGCGGGGATTGGATTTCAAAGACTGTACGCGATGCGCAGCATTCTACAAATATGGATTTCAGCTAACAGGGACTTCACGCGCAGATCTCGATGCACCGTCAACCCAAACGTCTACGCTGTATGATTTGATTGCCAATGTAACACACGAATCTGCTGCAGGCACAACTCGTGACAGAGAGAGCACCGTGTGGAAGGTACATCTTCGCGCAGGAGCTGGCGGTGGAGAAAGCGAGAAATGGTTCCAAATTCAGGACTTGATCGTCGAAGAAATCCGGAAAGAGATGATTTTCCTTGGGGAAACTATCCTGCAAGTAAGTCCGCCGGCAGCCATTCACTATTGGCACCTGTTTACATTGCACAGATATGGGAACGTCGAACAGAAACGCATGCGACGACAAGAATGGATATTGACACAGTTTAGCAGGCGACCATCCCTCTTGAAGTAGACACATCGGGTCATTTGTATGCACATATGTCACGATATCCTAACATGACAACGTGTTGCAACGAGTGAACGTCATGATGATGGAGAAGCTGCGTTGACGGCAGCATTGTCGGACCCTTTTGACGGTTGAGACGGTGGGCTTGGAAGAGCGGTTTCGTTTGCATTGTCTTTAGAATTGGGCCTGAATAAGATGTCAGGAATGAAATGTTTGTTTCGGAGGAAAGTACCAACGTTGATGCCTGCGACTCAGACGCTCCCTCCATTAAAGGCTTAAATATATAGAAGCCTGAGAGTATTCCTGCAGCACACAGAAACTCGAAGCTTATTTGATGTTATACGTGAGATTGAAGAGTTAGCTGACCTGCTGCGCCTGCTACGAGGTACGGAGCCAAACGCTGCGACATTGTTGATGACAGTTAGAGATTAAGAAAGTGATTTACATAAGCGAAATCAAAGTATAGCTAAGTGGGGAACCGAGAAAGGAATCTCCGGTAGTTGATGGCGCCCAACTACTACATGATAGTACATACTTCCACATTTCCAAGTTGCCATGTGCATACTTGTCTCGCACGCTCTACAGCACACCGAGCTTCTTGAGTGCAGCCTTGGCGGCACTCTCCTTTGCTTCCGCTTTATTCGACGCTTCTCCTTGCCCGTATAGTTCGCCGCCGACTGCACATCATGTCATTGTCAGCGCCCTCTCACGACAACATGACAATTGCTTGGCCCTACTTTTGCAAGAAAACTTCCAAATTCCACCTTCACGCAGCTCCTCGTAACTGAGACGATGCGCCTGCTGCCCCCTCTGCAAATCTACAAGCAGATGAAGCCTCGTTTTCAGCTCGATTTTCTTGCAGGTTCGATTCGGACTTACAATTATTGAGGCGAACGGTGTGAGCTACGGATAGTCAGTCTTTGCGACCTAGATGACCCAGAGACGAGATAACTTGCCTGTACTGGACATAGGGAATATTTCTGTTCGTGTGGAGTGCTTTTCTGAATTGTTCTGAGGCTCTTTGACGGGACATGTTTGTGCCCCCCAGCTATTTATCTACCATGGCAGCGGGCTTGCAGACAACCGGTGACATGTATAAATGCCAGAAATTGACCCTTTTCAGACGGAGAGGCTTTCACCAACCGTGAAATTCAAGACAGGGCTTTGGTAAATTGTTCGGTAATGCAGTAAACGCCAAATGGGTGCTATTTTGACGAGGAGTACAAGGCAACGCTGTCAAGATATGCAGTCAGAAACACCACAGACTGGAGATCTCGGTGAAGCTTCAGCCTCACCCAAAAAATCCCGATGAACCCGGAAGTACTTTGCATTATTGAGGCAGCGATTGAGGGCAATGCGGTGGCGGGTTTGTATACCGGAGCTTATGGCTCGCAAGGGGACGAACTGTCACAGCAGTCTTCGTGTCCTCCGTGAGTGCGAATTACGGCATAGGAGAATTCGTTTCCACTTGTTGCATGCGTAGTATTCGATGCGCCAATTGCAAGGGCGGTCATTGGAGAAGACGTCGACGAAGCGACCAGACGACATGTCGGTGTGCGCCTCAGATTAACAACGGAAAGTCAGATCGGAGTGCTTAACTCGCCACGCAAAAAGACGAGGCTCTCGCCCAGTCACTGTTTGAATCAACCTAGGGTCGAATTGCCGGTTGAGAACAGGCATGATGCGCCCTAACTTCTGGCATTGATATCGGCACCTTATCGTTGACCGCGCCGTGCGAAGACGCTATCATATGAACTTGCAATCATCGGTGTATTTCAACAGAAAAGACGCACCAACCGCACAACGGATAGAGAATGGACCTGGTAGAGAGCCGCTCAACCATCAATGACAGTCTGTCACCCGACAGCGCATACACACAACGATTCTGCAGCGCTGGAAAGTCTCGTAAACTGGCCATCATCATTGGTGAGCGCTACACACCAGGAGTATGTGTCCTCCGATTTCACAAAAGGGATGACTAAACGGCAAACGACGAACTGGGAGCTAGGGTAACTCGACGTTACACCAAGGTCTCGAGAACAAAACTGTAGGAAATGATTGATGAGTCGGGCAGCTAACGGTACGCCGACGCCAATTATAAGTTACCGGACAATGTCGTAGATATGCTCCTATCATCTCTACTGCAATGTCTTCCAAGCGCAGCGGCTTGTGGGCTGGATGACAACTCCATATGCGATGGGAGGGCTACTGATTCACAACCTATGAAACGATGTCGTCAGATACAAGCGAAACAAGCGGACCGAGAGTGCGTCAATAGCCGCGACGTACAGTGCTAACAGCATGTTAAATGACCTCCTTCACATCTGAAACAACCGAAATCAATGTTCCGAAAAACGACACCAGACGAGTGCAATCAGGAGAAGAAATCATGATTGGCCCTCGGTCAGGGTTTCATTCCCTCATCCATGCAGTCGAGCGTACCAGATAAGGTATGTATCCCAAGAGATGCTGTACTGGTCTTGAGCTGAATAAGGTAGCACTGAGTACGACGTAAAAAGGATGCATCAAATACAAATAAAGGGAAGAAGAAACGAGATAAACGAAAATTGACACCGCTTATCCAAAGCTGCGTTACAAAGAACTATCGCCGCTCTGCGGAGATGAGAAGGGGTCTCCGACACAAAGGAAGTGGAGACGGCAAGCTGGAGAGAATTCTCCGTCAGATGGGACTAGGTCGCCGCCTGTAACACCTTCAAAGCTTCTTTTGCAGCAACGTCTCGGGCAACATGCTTCTGGGGGCCAGCACCCGTGGCAATGGCTACCCCGTTAACTACAATTGCAAATAAGCGTGACATACCAAAGGGCATAGAGCAAGCATTTCTCACTCTTGCAAACCGAGGTCCACACGGGAGCATGCGGAGGCCCAGCACATGTCTCAGACCAGACCAACGCAGTCAGCTGGTTTTTGGCCTGAAGGTCTATGAAGACATATCAGTCAAGGCGACGGCTACTATGAAGCTTTATTTGCGCTCACAGTTGTTCAAGGCAATGGTCCCCTCTGCAATATTCATTGTGATCAACGAGGACTAACCAGAGGGCTTGACTAGGACACCTACCGTTATTCATTTTTGTGGATGGGTTTGTGAGTGAGCCACTTCCAGCTTCAGTATGATCTTTTATACTACTTGTTTCTATAATTCGTAAGTCCCAAGAAAACCTCAAGCGCGGTTTGTGATTCGGTGCGTGCCAGTGCCGACCTCATTGTGCTACTCGGGTTTGGGCTCTGGAGCAATGTCGCAGATCTCTATACACGCTGTAGCAATTACCATCCCCGATCGGACGAAACACAGTGATCAGGGTGTTATAGACAGTGCAGGCAAAAAAAATACTTACTGAAAGAGTCGTTGGACGCATTCTTTCTCCAACCACCGAGAAGCAAAGGAACTATGAATCGCGTGACCTTCATCTCTTGAATGATCGTGTGCGCACCCACCTATTCTCGTGAATCATTCATGAGCTCCGACTCAAACGACATCTGCGACCAGTGACGACACGGAAGTCCAGCAGAGAGGGGCCAACTTCATCTTTGCGTGAGGTCCGTACCGAATCAACGAGGCACCGCCATCTGGAAGGTGAGCTATAGAAGGGGATAAAAATCTCATGGCACGGTGCAACGCGGCTAGTAGCTGTCGCAATGCTTGAACCCCGAATGATACACTGTCGACAGTCAAGCCACGGATACAAATCATTAGGCACCATAGATCGCAAGCCTGCCTATCGGATACTGTCGGCACAGCGATGTCGACCTCATTTAGTCCTCGTGCATGCAGGACGCGTGGGGAAAGAGGAGGTCTTCGGAGATGGTCTCCGCTTCTTCACCTTCTCTATGCATGTCCTCGGACTGAGAGGCGGGCAGCAACGACAAAGGATTTATGTGGTTGAAAGCCGTATAGCTGTGCCGGGATTAAGTGTTCATTCGTCAGCGCAGCGATGCTGGAGAGCGGTGGCAGCAGAATTGGTAGTGCGTGAATTTGGCCGAAAGCGGGTGCCGAGCTTTGTGGCGTTTATAGCCACGTGTTTAGGCGCTAACGACAGTAGCGTCTGGCATGTTTCCATGCCAGACTCCAGCGACTTTGAGCTCGTAGCACAAACTCACAATGTTCAAGCGCACTCAGCAATGTGGTCAAGGGTTTTACAATGCGCAATTATAGAATACGATATGTAAAACTATATGTATAGAGGCGAAGAGGAATAACACAATTATGCGCACAACTCAGCGTAAAACATTACGACAAGACTCAGAGGCTGGGGTAATTAGAGAAATATAGTTTGAGAGAGAAAGAGAGGGCATATCGACGAAGAATAGCAGAAAAAAATTCTGGTGAACATATGGCGAACGCATAAGTCAGGAAGACTCTAGACCGCTTTAATACCATTGTGGTCAATCCAAATGATTAGGAGAACTTTTGAATACGCACAAGCATCATTTCCGCGTTATACGGCTGGGTACTGGCCATAGACCTGGTGGTACAGAGCCGAGTAGGCTTGTCGAGCGGCCTGCTCCTTTGCTTCTCCTTGAGTCCATCCAGTTCCTCTACCGTATTCGACGTTGCTGACTGTCACTGTCATCAGCAAGCAGCATGCCATAGAGTTATATATGGGCGTACCATACGCGATGGCAGTCCAGGGAGAGTGGTGTTGAGGCCCAGTCTGGAACGCTTCCCAGCGTAGTACACCAGTTCCATAGGACCGTTGCAAGAGGTTATTCAGCTGCATTCTCCAGTCTAGGCCCATGGCTGATCGTGAACCAGTGTGATACAACCAATGGAAGATAGGCACTCACGGTCTCCAGACATGATTATGAAGAGGCTACGAAGGTAAGGAACTGAGAGAGAAGGATGTTTTGAGAGATACGAAGCGATGTGATTTGAAGCAGCTAGAGCTACTGGAGCCCTTTATAAAGAACCGACAGCATCTCCTAGGAATGCGGTTAGCGGTCGACGCTGAAAAAGTTATTTTACAGCGTAGCCCCATCCTTGTATCCATAGTCGATAGTGTAATCACGGACGCACTGCGGTGACGATGGCTGAGGAAAGGGACCTGAGACGAGTCATTGTTATAGCGCGTCGTCGGAGTGTATAGCGAGCGCGAAAGTGCGTCCGCCGACCGCAGGGGATGTGCATAGGATGCATATACAGATCGCTTGCGATGTGGCGCAAAGAATGACGCCGCCGTATGAGTTTCGCCACAGTATCCTGTACAGGCGTTCAGAACTTTGTCTTCCAGTCATAGCTAAGAATATCGCACCGCTTGATCAATAATTGAACAGAAGGGGGTTACAAGAGTCCTTGTGCATAGTTGGGTGGTTCGATATGGTATCTCCGATTCTGACTCACGATGAGCAACCATCCTGCCGCACCGAGGAAGTTTCTGTTTCGAAGTAGTCTGACCACGGTACAGATCTGAAGTCGTCGACTCAGGATCGCAATGATTCGAGCGCGATTCCGTGGCTGCACACATGTCTCGCCGGTGAGTGGATTTACACATTTTGACACTGACAGACTGCAAGAGCGAGCGACACACGAGCTAGAGCCAATTGAGGAAGTAGCGTTCCACGCGGAGGTGTACCTCATCACACTGCAGTGCTGGCAGGCTATCATAGTGAACACGTTCCCGCGATGCTTGAAGAGGAGAATTAATTCGATTGCAGCGTGGGATTGACGCCATTAGAGCGAGGGGCGAAGCTTCATTAATGCGTCACCCATGTTGGGCGGCTCCAGAAACTACGGCATCGTTAAGCGGAGGACAGTGATTATGAGGAATTCCTCATACCACAGCATTCCTGACATATATCGGCGCGTCCAAGTACTCTGCATTTGAGGTATCTATGTCAGTGAGGAGAGGAATGAAGACCGACATCGTCCTTATAATTGGACTGATGGCAAGGTACGCCTCATGTTGCTTGCGTGTAAGCCTTTGTTTCGGATGACTTTGTACCGGACGGTAAAGCACGAAACTTGACGCTACCTGTGCACACATTTCTCATGAGCTCATCGGACCCTCTCTTCGCAATAATCCGACCCAGTCAAGGCTTGATCGATTCGAAACGCAAACGGAGGGCCTCCTGCGATGAAATAAAAGCCCCCACTGCGTCGCGCTACGGGCATGGAGCGTGGATGGACGCACAACCCCGTTTGGGTGTGTGCTTTGAGCCTAGCACTCGACCTTTGCTGCGATCCAAGTACCTCTCTGAGTCTGTAACACCACGGCTTACGGCTCCTTCCCCGCACCGGGAAGATGCGATGGCGTCCAGCTCTCGAATACACCCATATGATTTCGAGAGTAGAAGGCTATACCAATCATTGCGACACCAGACGAGGACCACTGCCCACTGGATAGTCGCTCCGAACAGTTAGGAACGCCTCTCCCGGAACGTCCACGGTCCAATTGACGGTTATTGCATTGGAGAAGGCGACAGCATAGGCAGGGAGTCATCATGGCATTCCTTACGGCAATGGGTTCTCTCCCCTGTACGCCTGTGAGTCTGTGTTTATCAATAGGACCACTGATGAAATCAATCAGACGCACACGAGTGGTAGCGGCCGAAGTCACTCGTGACAGACATAGCCTGTATATGATCAGATAATAATATGCACAAGGAAACGTCTGCAAATACCGACGCAGACAGTCGTCGGCGACAACGACTATGCGGTTGAGGATGTAGCAGCAAGGACTCGGAGGCGGCGGCGCCGGAATGGGAGAGACGGAATTGCCGGTGGTTAGGTGGCGGCCCGGACTGTTAAGTACGGGCGGCGGAGTGTGAACATCGTTACGATTTGTCCGGCCGAGCCGGGGAGGTTCCGTATGGCGACGAGCTGTTCATCAACGGTGGCAGTCACGACACTTGGCACTCATCCCCTCGTCTCACTCGTCTCTCCCTTCGTCTTACTCCGACTACCCTTCCGCCTTTTCTTCACCCTCTGCTCGGTCTAGCTTGCAGACCACTCAGCTGCTGTCTCTACCGGTTGGCTCTGTCAAATTGCTGCTCTAGGCACTGTTCTAGACATCAGCATATTTACCGCCAGCTTCTCACGAGTCCGACTCCCATCAGTTCCGCTTTGACTTTCGTTTTCTACACTCTTACCACCGTGAGCACCCTCAGCGACCTCAGCTGTATCCTTCGGCTATTTACAGGTCTTGTCTTAGCCTTTTTCGCTTTTCTTTCAGCCATAGTGCAGCAAAGATGTCACAAGCACAAGGAGATATCCAGGAAAGGATCGCTGCCGCTCGTCGGGAGGCAGAGAGCTTGAAAGAGAAAATTCGTGCAAAGAAAGAATCGTCTGCCGATACTAGTCGTGCGTCCCTTGTGTCCTGTAACACGAGATATCGGTATTGACCGGTGCCTGACTCCCAGTGCGAGCCATGGCGGCCGAGGTCGATTCTCTCCCACGTATCGTCATGCGACCTCGTCGAGCTCTTCGTGGACACTTGGCCAAGATCTACGCTATGCACTGGGCAACCGACAGGCGGCATCTCGTATCGGCTTCGCAGGACGGAAAGCTGATTGTCTGGGATGCCTACACCACCAACAAGGTCCATGCAATCCCTTTGCGCTCCAGCTGGGTCATGACCTGCGCATACTCACCGTCGGGCAATTTCGTCGCTTGTGGTGGTCTCGACAACATCTGCTCAATATACAACTTGAATGCAAAGGAGGGGACAAACGTCAAGGGCGCTCGCGAATTGAGCGCACACTCTGGCTACCTGAGCTGCTGCCGTTTCATCAATGACAGACAGATAGTAACAAGTTCCGGAGACATGACTTGCATGATGTGGGATATCGAGGCCGGTGTTCGTACACTAGAATTCAGTGACCATACCGGCGATGTCATGAGGTAAGCGACATAGGAAACTGAGGGCTGTCCACTCACTAATCATATGATTCGCTAGTTTGTCGCTTGGCCCGAGCCAGAACGTTTTCGTTTCTGGCGCCTGCGATGCTACTGCGAAGCTCTGGGATATCCGTACCGGCAAAGCTGTTCAGACTTTCACTGGTCATGAATCAGACATCAACGCTGTTAGGTGAATTTTTGTTTGTTTGTGGTTTATGTGTAATCACTGATATGGTGGCCCCGCAGTTTCTTCCCCAACGGCGATGCCTTCGCCACCGGATCGGACGACGCTTCTTGCAGGCTATTCGACATCCGAGCAGATCGCGAGCTGAATACATTCACACATGACAACATCCTCTGCGGAATCACCTCAGTTGCTTTTTCAATTTCCGGCCGTGTTTTGTTCGGTGGTTACGATGACTGGACTTGCAACGTTTGGGATACTTTGAAGGGCGAGCGAGTTGGCGTACTTACTGGACACGAGAACCGTGTCAGTTGTTTAGGCGTCAGCGCAGACGGCATGGCGCTGTGCACGGGAAGTTGGGATAGCACCCTTAGGGTAAGTGACTGCCTAACCTGCCGTGTGATGTTACTCATGTGGTTTTTTACCTGTTTGTCTAGGTTTGGGCATAAGATGGTGCCACGGATGCCTTATCATACCCTGCTTTCTTCTTCTCACTCATCCTCCTAGCTCTCCACATTCATACCTGTCTCTCTACATGGGCGTATTATTCAATTAGATCGTCTCCACTCCACGGAACGATACAGCCTGTCCTTACAGTTCACGTACATTCTCTGCATTCTTTTACGCGTAACCTCGGGGTGGCATTATTTTCTTGTGGTACACCTAACGTATTCCTTTCTCAGACGAGGCTCCGCCGTCTATACACAGTTGCTCGTATGTTTTATTCTTTCTCTGCTACTCTATTTCAAGTTTCACATCATGTTATCGGAACATTACAATTGATATGCCTTCATGTAAATGTCTGACCTGATATGAGATGACTGAAAATCTGGACGTAAAGTGTAAACGTGGAAGAACGCGTGTTGGCCGCGCGCATTGAATATGAGTACTCTTCGAGCGTCTCCAGACTGATACTTGCTACCACCAAATCCCGATTCCCTACCTCGTCCTGCCTGGTTTAGCCTGGATTGTTTGACTGTGGTGGTCTACGTTGAAGCTGTGACGATTCTCTTCAATACTCTCACGACAGCTTGTAGCTTTCGGACCACGCCATGTCAGAGGACGACCGCGCAGCCAAGGCGGCTCGAGCTCGGGCACTCGTAGGTGGCATCAGTACGATTCATTGAGCGATGCTCAGCCCATTTACAGTTGAAGAAAAGACAACAGCAGAAAGCTGCTGGTTCGTCGACAGCGGGAGAGTCGCGTGTCGCGTCGCCAAGTCCATCAAGGACATCCACGCCCGCACCCGTGGAAGTGCACGCTCCCCAGCACGGTGCGAAGAATGGTCATGATGCAGGAGACCTGTAGGTACATGCACTAGGCTGCACAGGTTCGAATGAAGTGTTGACATCTGCATCCACCGATTCTTGAGCGCAGGTTCGCGAGCGGACGCGGTGCGCAAGAGGTACACTGGCTGTCCTCGCTGGAGCGTGTCGAGACGCCACCGAGTCCTGCAGTATCTGCCCCTTCTCCCCTCCGGCATTTTGTCTCCCCACCACCTTCTGCAACGCATTTGGTGCAGTCTGCATCCAGCGTCTTCTCGGGCTCGTCATCACCGACTATCGCGTCTCCGCCACCGAGCAACAATGGGAAACCACCAAACTCGTTGCCGAAGGAGAAGGACGACCTTCACGTTCGAATCCAGGAGCACGAACGGACCATCGCAAGTTTGCAGACTGACAAGGCATCTCTTGATGAGCAGGTTGCCCAATTCAAGGAGACACTATCGAGTACGCTTTCCGCGATTGACTATATTCAATCTTTGACATAACCTCCATATCAGAACTTCAGCAGACTAGTGATGCGCTGCAGGCCGAGATGAATAAGACAGAGAAGCTGCAGCGATATTTGAAGCATGCTGAAGAGGATGTTGAGAAACTGACTACTCAACTCGACGAGCAGAAAGCTATGGTCACGTCTTTGGAATCTGAGAAGGGTCAGCTCTCCCGACAACTCTCAGCTTCGAAATCAGGTTGGCAGTCTCATATGCATACATCGACCAATCTAATCCAAGTTTGATAGAGGTACAGAAGACTCGAGAGCTACTCCAGGACGAGCGCAACAAGACCGAAAGACTCCAGGGGATCATCACGCGAATGGAAGAAGATGCCAGTCAGCTCAACGCGGATCTTCTGCAAAAGGACAAGACCATATCGTCCCTTCAATTTGAAAAGGCAGCTTTGGCTGCGTCGGTGGAGAAGTTGAAGACTGTCGAATCAAGTATGAGCACCCACCGTGACGATTAAATGTAACTGACAAGTATGGTAGAATTGCTCGAGTCACATGCCACGATCAAGGAGGAGCGCGACAAGAGCCAGTCGTTGCAAAATCGTATTGCGGAACTTGAGACTTCTCTTTCAGAGATGGCAAGTCGAGCTGATCAGCAGCAGCAGACCATTTCATTCCTTGTTTCGGAGAAGACCACGTTAACAACCTCCGTGGAACGACTGCAAGATGTTGATTCTAGTAAGTGATGATGCAGCAGGATTTGTGCCATGTTCATAACGCATCGCAGAATTGCAACAGACGTCAAAGGACTTGCTATCGGAGCAGGCAAGAGCGAACCTGCTGCAGCAGACTGTACTCAAAGTCGAGGCCCAGCTACGTGAAGCGTCTGAGCGAACAACCCGCTTGACTGCATCTGAGAAGTCTTTGACAGACAAGACCCGAGACCAGGTCATTTGTCTTCTTATAGTCTGCATGCACGCATTCTTACGCTATTATACAGGAGCGCGAGCTGCATGGTTTGAATAGCACTCTTAATGATTTACGTTCTCAGTCGGAGCAGTATCAACGCCGGGTCCGTGAATTGGAAGAGCAAATTGAGAGCGACGACCGTGCAGAACGCCTCGAGGCCACTCTTCAAAATACCCAAGATCGCGCGGCTGAACTTGAGTTCCAAGTCTCTAAACTTAAACAGGTACGTTTGCCTCTCGTGATACTTGTTGCCCGATTAATTTGTCGTCAGGCCCAATCATCTCTAAAGACAGAACGAGATGAGTTGGAGGCTTCTCTAGCATCCAAGACAGCGTCAGAAGCAGACTGGCAGAGCCGACATGCAGAGGTGGAGAAACAGCATGCGGCGTTGGAAGAGCAACTCGCCTCCACGGCAGCGGAGCGTGACGATCTCTTGAAGGAGAAGCAGGCTCTGGAATCGCAACTCCAGGACGGCGAAATGAGCGTTACCGAAACACAGCAGAAGCTTGCGCAGACTATCGCCGAGGTGGCGACTACTGCTCGCGCTCTCCAGCAGGCCCAGGCAGAGCTGAAGTCGGCTAATCGGCGTGCCGAGGAAGCAGAGCGTAACCAAGCAGAATTGCGCTCCGACGGCGCGCAGCTGATGCGCAACCTGGAAGAAGTGCGCTCGAAGGTCGTGGAGCTCAGCGACGAGAAACTGAATCTCCGAGACGAAGTCGAGGGCCTCCGGAAGGCGGTGAAGGCCCGCGACGAGACGATCGCGCAGCTCGAGAACAACGTGGAGGAACTGCGAGAACTGCAGTCTTCTGCGGATCGCAGACAGCAAGAGCTCAGCGCGGCGCTAGAGAAAGAGCGGTCGTTATCCGAGAAAAGTGCATCCGAGCTGCAGCAGGCATACGCCGACCTCCAGAAAGAGCTGGAAGACACACGGGCGAACACACACAACCTGGAAGGCGAACGCACCGAGTACCGGCAGATGGCGACGCGGCACATGGAGGAGGTGGACCGCCTGAACGCCTCAGTCCAGTCCTACTCGGAACAGGCAGCATCCCTGCGCGCCGAACTGGACGAGCGGAAACGGGCGCAAGAAGAAGCACAGGAGTTCCTCGACCGCGCGCGCGCGGAGCTGGAGACAGTGAGCCGAGAGCTCGCTGCGAAGGACGAGGAGCTCGAGCACCTCCGCCAGGCAGCCGCGCCCACCGCGCCGCCGACACCCGGCCAGCACTCACTCGACGAGGAGATGGTCAGCGCGCTCGAGCAGCAACACGTGCTGCAGCTCTCCTCCGCCCAGTCGACGATCCGCGAGCTCGAGACGGCGCAGTTCGAGGCCGACGCGCGGGCGCACGCGCTGCAGCGCCAGGTGTCCGCCCTCGAGGAGCAGCTCGCGCAGCTCCGCGCCTCGTCGCGCAACGCCGCGGGAAGGCCGTCGCTCTCGCAGCGGCGCAACGTCGAGAACTCGGACGAGCTGCGGCGGGCGTCGTTCGGATCGGCGCGGCCCTCGAACCTCATACGGCCTATGTCGCCGCCGTCGTCGTTCGAGGGGCTCTCAGCCGAGACGCGCCATAAACGCAGGGTCAGCCTTGGCATGCTCAAGGCACGCATCGACGGCGAGGCGGCCGCTGCGAAATCGCACCCGTCCTCGCGGATAATGTCGCCCGCGCAGAAGGTCTCCACGTTACCGACGGTGCCTGAACCACCTGAGGCCCCCATCGCGCCCGACGCCGTCCCAAGCGCACCGGGTGTGCACCGGATGTCTCAGTTCCTGGACGAATCGCATATTTTCTGGTGCTCCTCGTGTAGGGGCGACCTCGTAATTCTCTAATACATATGTACATATACTTGCTTTACTGCTGTTTCTTTCGCGCACGCTCTCTGGACTAAACGCATGCATTCATTCATATGATGAGGTGGTTGTGTTATACAAATGGGATACAGATGGGTAAGCATCGCGGCAAATCATGGACGTGGGAGGCCGCGAACGAGATAGAAAGAAAAGAAAGACCATGGTGAATTATTCGAAGGAAGGTGTAGTCTATGCCCAGACGGAAGGAGTATACACAGCGAGAGTCCCAACAAAGACGTTAGAGGGGAATTCAAAAGTGTCATGAAGTCGTGAGCGTAAACGAGCTGTTTCGCTTAATCTTAAGCTTGCGCAATTTTTGCAGCAGTTCCTATAGCAAGTATTGTACCCGTTAGACGGTGTGCGAACGACGCGCGAACGGAACAAACATACCTGGACCTCATCCGGCCGCAAAGTGCCCCTGCCGCGCTCTTCCTCGAGGCCCTTCTCGAGGCTGTCGAGGATCTCGTTCATGAGGTCGCGGTAGTTCACGCCGAAGAACTGGGTGAGCTTCGCCGCTCGCTTGCGGCGTGCCTGGAACAGCGCCTCCTCCGCAGACGGTGGCGCGATGCTGTACGCTGAGGAGATGGACGTCATAGACGTGCGCGACGGCAGTGACCGACGACGCTCGGCCTTGGGTGTCGACGGCTCCTCGTCGGAGTCTTGGCGTGTGAAGTGCTGGAGGGCGGGCTCCTCGGGTTCAGCGTCGCCGTGGATGATGGTATGGAGGCGCCGCAACGAAGCCGTGTCGTCCTGGGAAATATAGTAAGTATACACGGATATAAGGAAGGCAAGTATGAGAGACATACCCGGTCCATGATGTCATTCAGAGAGTTCAAAGAATGGCGATAGTGTTCGTAGATGTCAGAGAACGGATGGGGAGGCTGCTCGTAGCGGTCGATCAAGGGTTCGGTCGACTCAGCGGTGCCGGGCCGTTGGCCGCCTCTCTTTGGCTTGCTACGGTTGCTGTAGGCAGTCTGGTTGACGTTGCGGGGAGACGAGGGGCTGCTAGGGATGGTCGACTGTCTCAAGGTGGACGGCGCGCCGGTCGAGTTCTGGACTTCTGCGTGCGACGGCGCCGAGCGTGTGTGGTACAACGTCTGCGGGGGCTGTACGCCAAACATCTAGACCGACCACGGTGAGCGCTGGAAAGATGGAAGGAGACCTGGACATACCTTTTCCATCTTGACGGCGCGGCGCACGTTCTGTGCCTTCTCCCGGTCGTTGAGCTCCTCCTTGAGCCTATCGATTTCTTCTGACCACTTGCCGCCGAGCTCTGCAGCAGAGCTGCTTCTGCGGCGTCGGAGCCACACCTTGCGGGTCTCGCTGTCCATCTTGGTGGTGGTCGTCTGCTGCTCGACGGCGGAGACGGGGGCGGCAGAGGCGATCGGAGGGAGGCTGACTGCGGTGTCGACGGAGAGCTGGTTGAGAACGAGATCTGCGGGTACGCGCGAGCCGAGGAAGCGATGCAGCTTGGCTAGTTTCTCGCGTTTGCGACGACGCTCCTCCTCTTCGAGCTCCTCGGAGGTGAAGCTGTAGACGGAGGCCTTGGAAGAGAGGAGGGGTCTTCTAGTTGTCTTGGGCGTCTCGATGGTGATGATGGAAGAGGCTGCATCATTTACCACGTCCTCTTCAGTAAAGTCCATGAACGAGGTGGGAGAGTCCGGGGCAGCGCCGCCGTCGTGGCCCGCGTGGCTGCTCCAATCACTGTATGGAGTCCCCTGCTGGGATCCAATCTCAATCACGACTGATGAATGTCGCGAACTGCCAACGTCCGAAGTCGCGTCCTCCGCCGTCTCATCTTCTACGAATGAGAAAGTCTGGGGACTCAGTGGGCTAGAATGTCTGCGGCTCGCCAGAGATGGGTACTTGATTGTGTCAGGAGCTGCACGTGAAGATGAATCGTATTCCACGGGAGTCACAGACATCGAAACTGCACCTCTCTGATGCTTCTTCTTCCCAGTGATATTAGACATGAAGTTGCTAGAAGCGGTTAGAAATCCTCCCGGCGCGTTGGCCTCGTACGAAAGCTGCGAGAGCGTGGCGGCATGGACGGGCGCGGGAGGCGGCTGCCCTAAGAGTTGTGTGATCTTCCTGGCTTTGCGCACGCGCTCGGCGCGTTCTTGTGGGTTGAGGAAGTTGGTGGTCGGAGGCAGCGTGGACGGGTACGCGACATCCTGCCCGACGGGGCTATCGTTGCCAGGCGCTGCAGAGCGGTTCGGCGGGGGCTGTGCAGACTTGGACCGCTTGCTGCTGAAAGACGGCTTCGGCGTGGTGGGTATCGGCGGTTTTGCTACTGCGGTAGCGGTGGTAATCGCGGGGAGGGACGGCCGTGTAGCGTGGTGGTGCGACGTGCGCGACGTGTCGGGGACTGCGCTGTCCCGCTGGTAGGGCGCGGGCTCGCCGAGGCTGGCAAACGAGGCGTTCGTCGAGAACTCGGGCGAGCGAGGGGAAAAGGTGGGGGATGCGAGATCCATAAAAGACTCGCTATCGGAGTGCATGGTCGGCCTGCCGGACTGCGGAGGGTATAAAGGACTGTTGGTGGTGAAAAGAGGGGAATATTGGATAGAACAGTGTGAGGCCTGATATACGGTGCTGGAGATGGAGATGCGGGGGTCGTTAGGAGTAGATGGTGGTTCGTGAGAGGACTCTGAGGAGGCGAGGGAGGGCGAGCTTTGACGCGCTTGGTGACGGCGCCTAAATTCTGCGTCGCTAGACTCATTCTCGATCTCCATCTCGCCTCTGTCTGTCAATGCTGAAACTGCGACAACAAATTTTAGAACAGCTTCGACCAGCGTAGCCACGGCGACGGCGACCAGCACGCGGCGACGACCAGCGTGCGGATCACAGCGAGCACCGCAGATCATCCGAATATTTTACTCACTTTTGTGTCGCGCGTGTCGCGCTCCTTCGACTGGCGACGCGGGCGCGCTTCTGCTCCCGTCGTCCACGCTCCCGCTCTTGCCTCTGTCCAAACTCTTGAAGAACTGCCTCATCATCGGCTGCGCGTCCCTCGTCTTGCCTTGCGGGTCGCACCCGTGCAGCTCTGCGTCGCTCGCCCGCCTGCTGGCCCGCGCCTTCGCATCAATTGACCTCCCGACCATGCGCGCCTTGCCCTTGACCAGTATTTTGTCGACCCCCGGCAGTGCGGAGAACAGCCGCATGTGTTTCTGGAAGCCCGTGCGGCCCTCCGTGCTCGCAGAGGACGCAGTCGCGCTCTCGGGCGAGGACATTTGCAGCGGAGACGCGTGCTCTTCGCTCTGCGGCGATTCCGAGGTGCGTACACTTTCTGGCGATCTGCTCGCGAGCCGTTCGGGGAGAGACGGGGATCTCGAGTGCGCGCGATAGAGTCCTTCGTCTGTCCTCAGAAGAGGCAAACGCGGTGGTGGGTTGATGTAAGGATTGGAATGAGAAGCTGCGGATGCTTTGCTGCTAGTTGTTGATTGCGGGTACACTTTGGGTGGCACCGTATTGTCCGCTATGGCCAAAAGGGGAGTGGCTGGGGACATGGGTGGCGAAGTGGGCGGCGACCGGACTTTACGTACGCTGCCCGAGCTGCTCTTTGGGCGCGGTGGTGGAGGCAGCCCGACTCCTGCGACTGGGGGATCGCGCACGAAGAGAGGAAGGTTGCTCGGGCCCGCTGGGGGTGGGTTGTCGATCGATGCACGAGCTTGCTCGTCGAACTCGAGAGCAGCGACGAGGTTGTGGGATATCATCATGTTTCTTGAGTTCGGGCGGGCGATGTCGTTGCGGTCGTTAGTTTCGTTATTCGGAGAAGCATGCGCTCCGCCATCGCGTGCGACGTCGGCCATCTTTAATACCAAGAGCAAGGCCTGATGCCAATGACGTAAAATCGTGAAAAAACTCCGGGGTAATTGTGAGTCGCAGGAGAGTGGAAAATAATGCGCTTATGGGATTGGGATAGGCTACGCCTAGTGCGCCGTTGCTCGCGGTCTGGACGGACACGGGCAGAGGCTGCTCGTCGCGGGTCGTCGGTATAATTGATACGAGAGAGATACTCAGACACGTGTGAAGAGAAGAGGAAGAGAAGCTGGACGAGATGACGGCGTGGCAGGGAGGAGAAGCGCAAGCATGAAAAGCCTACCCGCACGAGGCGAGAACGAGCATGGAGGAGGGTCTGCGCAGGTGGCAGAAACTAGCCGTACATCCACCGTATATCATTGCAAACCTCCGCCGGAGATCATGCCTAGGACGCCGATGTACCTCAGACCAGTGCATTCGCTGCCCAATTACCGCCAGTGACTCGCTCAAAACGCCCTCTCAGACTCGCGTTGCAATGGCGACAGAGGAGCGCTCGCACCATGATTGATTGTATTCAGTCACCTCGAGGCTGGCGGTGGACCGCCGAGGCACAAATCATGAAGATGGACGGTCCGTCTCAGAGAGCAGGCGTCTCACACACGCTCGCACAGGCTGTGGCCCCATCCAAGCACCAGCCCACAGTAGTCACGCGCAGAGGTCCCTTCCACGCTCAGCTGCGGCAGATAGACCGAGCCAGGACGGAGGGAGTGTGTGCAATGCATGACACGCACCCTGCAATGGTGATCATCCAGGATCATCGACAACTGTCAGGCAGTCCATTCCGTGCATAACGGGGCCCCAGCGAGCCATGCATGGCAGTCAGGAAGAAGCATACCGGGGGAGAGCACGGCGGTGCTACTGCACACAAGGACAGACGGACCTTACGTCCTTCCCTTCCTCCAATCGCCAGCACAGCGTCATTTCATATGGAAGGGTGATGCATGAGGCGATAGCACGATGAGAGACTCGGGGTGAGCAAGCAGCTGCGAAAAAAAATTATTAGAGTGAGAGAGACCGAAGGAAAGCGTCACGATCAGAAATCAGTCTCGGTCATGAAAGGTCGCCACCCATAGCTGCAACAAGCAACATGCAGATCAATAATCGGCCTAGTAATAATGTGTCCGGTCATGAGGTGGTAAGGCGTACAATGCGGATATAATACACTGGAACGAGAGATGGACGACATGCTATGAGAATGAGCGGGGAATTAAGCGGAGGGAGGTGCGATCCGTCGTGGAGGCAAAGCCGGCGGCTTTGGTTTCGTGGGCACGGTATCAGTGTTAGTGTCAGAGGAAGGCGCCGCGGTGGGCGTCGTTGGATCGTCGAACGACGCACGCGTCTCGCGCCGTGGGGGACTCGACCCGCTGGGGTCCAGCGACGCCCGCTTGTTGTTGTCCTTCGACACAATAGACTGCAATGCAGCCGTAGCAGGCGGTGACGCGCGGTCCAAGCCCGGCGGGTGGCGCGGCGGTTCAGAAGCCATGTGAAGCGCGTTCGTCGAGTGTGAGCGCGGGGGCAGGGGCGGCGGTACCGGGCGCGCGGGGAGGGGAGGCGCGGGCGCAGCGGGTGCTGTCAGTGACGTCGGTGGCTCACTCTGCGCGGGTGCAGCACCAGCATTACCTGCAGAGACGTCCTGATCGCGTCCAGCGAAGCCGACCTGTGTCTCTGGGGGAGATCCGGACATCGACGAGGAGCCTTGTTGAACACCGGGGTTCTTCCACAACCGATAGACACTCTGAATGGCTGGTGTCTTCTTGGGCTCGGAGGGCGGTGGTGGAGGGGGTGCGTAGCCCATGGACATCACCTCGCCGCGGTGGCTCGCGTGGATGCCTGGAATTGTCATCGTTTTTGGCGGCGGGGGCTGTGTGTGGATCGGTTCAGCGGGGTGCTCGTCCTCGTCGGGCGGCGCGTTGGAAGCCACGTCCGACCCGGTCTGCGACAAGTGTGATATTGTCCTCACTCTCGCCATAGATCCTACTGGCAGTGCAGGGGAACTAGATCGGGGTGAGCCCTGTACATCCAGGCCACTTCCTCCAGGTCGCGGAGATGTCGAGGGAGAAGCTCCATTGCCCACAGACATACCTGACACACTCGAAGAAGACACGCTTGGTGCCCGCTGCTTGCCCTGGCTCCTAGGAACTGCAACGGCCTCCGAAAGTTCAAACGGTACTGTAGAGGCACCTTCTCCATGCGTGCCTTTTCTTTGCTCCACCGCAGCGCGGACTTCACCATAGTTTGGCCTAGGCTTGGACTCCGATTCCACATCTCGTCTTTGATCCGTGTCAACACCCTCTTCTGCCTTCGGCGCGCTGTCACCCTTCTTTAGGCCACCCCAATTGACCCCCCATTTACGCATAGCCTCCTTAGCAGAGTTGCTGATCGCCTGTTTGTCACGAGTCTTGAGCGTCTGGAAGAACGTACTGGTAGGACTGGTAGGGAGTGCCTTTTCGCTTGTCGCCGGGCTTTTAGAGCGTAAAGACGGTGATCTCGACTCGGAAGGGCCGTTCTCTACTGAAGAGCTCGCAGAAGTATCCTGAGATGAGGACGCTTGTGAATGTTGCGATGTAGATCGTCTAATTGGAATGGGTGATAGGAGGGATTCGCCATCACCGGTATCTTCTCTAGGACGAGGGGTATGACTGTCAGAGCCTGAGTCTTGTGGCGGCGTGGACGGCGTAGAGCTCGATCGGCGTGCAAATGCGGCCGCAGCTTGCGTACGACCCCGCTCGATAACGTCGGGAAAATCTTCCGAATTGGCAGTGCTCGATGATGCCTCGGACGCATTGCCCTGAGCACCATTGAACCATGTCCGTCGTCGAGCAGAGCTGCTGCTGGTCATCATCGAGGCAGAACCCCCGGGCACGGTTGTGGCCCGTGGCATGGGAAGACCGTCCAACTCCGGAGAAGAATTAGTCAAAGCTTCTCCCGGAGCAGAACGACTGCGTTGTATTCCGATAGGATCCAAATCGGTCGCTAACGGTGTTGCAGTGTCCGACGCTGGCGCAGACGCAGGGATGCGGTCCTCTTCTGGAATTTCGTTCGCGTTCTTCAGGATATCAGAGGACCGCTCTTCACGAGAAGCGTCCGCCCAGATACCTCCTCGATGTTTGTACGCCGAGCTTTCGAAGAACGCGATATCATCCATGTTGGGCATGACGACCGACTCCAGAATCTGTTTGTAGGGTAAGATCTGCATCGTGAGCTGAGACGGTCTGACAGACTCACCACTTCTTTGACCTTCGACTCGATAGTGCTCAGAATCATACTCCATGTGATCTGGCGGTCGCTCACGACTGGCTCAACGTCGAGGACCATACGCGGCATCTGCGTGAAGGCGTACCAAATGCGATTACTTGGGGGGCGCTTCACCTTGATCAAGAGATTGCCTTCCATTTCGCGTAACACGGCCGCTAGGACGAGCTTCACGGTGTAAGACTTGAATCGCGGGCCCAAATTAATGGTCGCGGTCGCTTCCACCGTTATTCGCACCTCGCCCTTATAGTGCAGGTGCACCTCCAAAGAAGCGTCACCCTCCTTAGTGAGCTCCTTCAGCATCGGTTTGCTAAACGTAGGCGCTCGGTTTCCCACTGAGACTTCTCGTACGACGACGTCCGTGAGGAAGCCCGGCCGCTTGATTTTTGACAATTTCCGCATTAATCTCCCTATAATGTACGACTCCAGTGTTTTTGTACGGTAATAGCTGAAGAAGAGGCGGCCAATGAGCGCGTTTAGCCAGCGCATAGGGATGACATCTGGCTGCTCGTCCAAGGTGTCCACCAAGTGCAGCATGTCCGCAGGCTGGAACACTGGCTGAAGCGGTGTGAGAGTCGGGCTGTGCGGTGGGTTGTCAGAAGCGTGGACGAGAGACAGATACCAATCCTCCATTTCCACGTTCCCACGCACGAAGATGAACCACGGTGTCGATGGGTCCAATGCCTCCTGGCGCGCCTCGTCGTGCACCTTCTCCAATTCCTGTACCCTCTCCCGTTCCTTCTGTTTCTGCTTCAAACTCCCGTCCTTCTCGATAACCTTGTCCGCGAAATCGGGCGTCGAGACCATCTCCTTGGTCACGCTCGGCGGCAGCTCCTCCTCGGGAAGTAGAGGCTTTGGCTTCAGGCAAATCGCGTTTCTCTTCGCGAACAGCTCGCCATCAAGGAGAGCCTCTGGGTAGATCACGACGTCGTGACTCCCAAGCTCGATCGCCGCCTCGCACTCCGTCATGTTCTCGTCTTCATACAGGTAGAGCACCTTGCCCTTGAGGACCACGTACCACATGTCCTTTGGTCTCGAGCGTTTTGGATCTTTTGACCGCGCATCGAGAAAACCGCGTACAAGTCCGACATATGTAGCGTCTGCAACCGTCTCCTCGAATGTTCTCCGTACCGTTAGCCACCCTTTGCGGGTTTTGGGAAGATCATTTACTTCGAGAGTCGAAGCACCAGAGGCGGACGAGACGTCTTCGGCGGCGGCCTCATCTTGTGAGCGCTGCTCTAGCTTTCCCTTCGTGATCTTCTCGTAATGGGGATCGCCAACTGGAACCGATGTGTATACTGCATAGAAGCAAACTCCGAGGATTACGAGTGGGATGAATGTGAGTCCTCCAAGAACGTAGGCATATAATATGGCCCTCAAGGACATCGACGATGATGAGAGTCCTGGGGATGGTTAGTGAGTCTATTCCCGGGCGAACAGACGAAAAGAGAGAGAGTTTATGGTGAATAGGAAAAGAATGAGTGCGGTCTGCGAGAGGACTCTGAGGGCCCTGAGGCAGTCCACCGCGTCACTGCAATAACGCACGTGTTCAACACGTGGCGTCACTCATTTCCTCGGACGTCGGTCGAGCGTCTATCCGGCTATTGTCAGGGCTCGAGACATCGCCACAATTGTCTGTCGTTCACTTGCAAGCGAGAATGAATGCGCTATAGGAACCCTATCCAAGTGTACATGTAGAATACAGATCGTAATAAATCACTATCAAATGAGTGCGATATGTGCAAGGTGGTATCGTAAGGAACCTGATGAGATCCATTTTTATATCCGTGGACGGGGTATGGCGAGCGGGCCTGTCTAGTGTATATGTCCGGCAAAGGAGAGGGCACCTCCGTAATCCAAGGAAGTGTTTACGACAGACAGATAATCAGTGTAGGAGGGTTACGCTGCGAGTGATGGTGATGGCGCTGTCTTCACCGCGGGGATACGGCGTGTCCGCGTATGTCTTGACCAAGCGTCCACACAAACCCGGCGTCGTCGCGGCATCGGGCGAGAGAACATGCCTCTCGTGCTCTGCTCTTCGGGTGTAGGCAGAACAGCCCACCAGTGTCCGTCTTTGAAACGCCAGCGCTCAATGAACGGCGCAGGTTTGGGCAGTAATGGCGGGAACGCTTCGTTTACGACCGGGTATGTTGGCACAGCCAGTCGATTACCATAGGAGACGTCTTGATACGGCACCAGACAGGAGCGATCACGGGGTAGAGAAGGGCATGGAGTAATAATGATAGTGGGTATCGATGGATCCGAGCTCGGAATTGTCAGCGCGTTGTCGAGTTCCTGGTATGTGTTGTGAGCACAGTTGTCACGATGCAGACGAAGACGAAGCTTACGGGGTCAGCCAGTCGTTTCCGAGGAAATCGGTTAGAGCGTATCACTGGGCGCAAAGACGACGACTCGCCCTGTAGGGACTCAGCCTCCGAGAGACGAGGTAACGACTCCTCAGCCGCAGTCTGTAGGATGAAATCAGTTCTGTAGCAAAGCACGGCCATACATCCGCACTAACCTCGCATACGGAAACATCACAATCATCCTCTATTGCGCGACCTTCCAAATCCACCATAAGCTGTATAAGATGCTCGATATCGCCTTGTAAGGTCTTCTGGACCGCTCTATACATAGGTGAAACTGTGTTGATGCAGGCATCGGCCATTCGTCCCCAAGAAATCCCAGGCACCGAGGGAACGTATGTGAACAAGTCATTCACATTCAGAGTCTGGTAGGAGGACAGAATGAGGCAATTGCTGTGATAGAGCGCAGATAGAAACTGACCAGTACAGCATCATCTTCCCAACTACAGCACTGCTCAGGCTCGTCGACTTCGGAGTCGGTGTAGATATGAACAGCGGACTGCACTTTCTTGAACATGGAAAACATGATGGTGGCGGTGGTCGGCGTGGTGCTTTTCAAGACCCTGGTGGTCTTGTGTGAGTGATGAAAGCACTGGGGGGCGAGCTATGCATAGAAAAATGGAGGGTATAGGAGTCCCGCCCCGCAGGCAACTGGCGAAGCAATTATAAGGGAGAGCTCCGGCTCAGCCTGCTTCCGAATCCGTACCCGCCGCCTGTTGAATTAGGCGCCCAATTTTGTGGGGTTAACACATGAACGGCATGACTCATCGGAACTGACACGGCGGGGCCTCTCTCAAACATCGGGCTGCAGATTGGACACCAAAATATTACCAGCGAGCGCGAGGACTATGGAAACAGCAGCGACAGAAACGTTGAATGTATGTACAGGGAGTGAGATGCTTGCGAGTCGGAGATAATGCTATGAACAGAATGCGAATAATTTATGCATCATCTAAAAATGAACGACGGAATGACTGGTGCCAGCAAAATCGAATGAAGGTGTGTGCGTGCAACAAAGCATAAAACGCATGCCAAATGCATGTCAAAAGGTATAGGGAAACGCATGTTGTTGATCATGCGATTGTCCGTAATTTGTGGTGTCGGGGCAACGTACGTAGTCCGGCACAGGCTGGAAAAGCAATGAATGCGAATCCAATGTTCGTGAACCGAACCCCATGCCCATGCTAGGGCCTACGTCGATCGCCGATGGTGGGGGATCGTGGCAAACGCTTTTGTCGTAGAACTCCGTCTCAACGTCCTCCATACCCTGGTCCGACTCAGCGTCTTCGTCAGACTCCCAGTCCTCCTCCATGCAATCCTGATCATCGAACTCTTCATCCTCTTCCTCTATGGCTGCAGTCGCCGAGAGTGAAAGTGCTGCGCCGTATGGGTACCAGCGCGGTGGCGCGTCCTGTGCGGACGAAGAGGGAGAAAGCCGACTCGGCGACGTCTTCACGAACTGTTTCACGTCGAATTCGGTTTCTGTCTGCCAAGGAGGCACGTACGCTCGCCGTGGACGAGGATGTTGTATCTCTGGCATAACAACCGGCGGAATCGGTGACTGCATGAACGCCGAGGGTGGTAGGGCAGATATACTCGGCTGTGATGAATGTTTCGTCGATGTCGAAGCAACGGACGATTGATCTGGCCCTGTCAAAGCGGTGGCGCACCCTGCTATCCAGGCGGCAAGGTAGTCTGCATCTGGATGGGAACCGTCCAGCACCTGCGGATATGAATCTGGGTATGTCCAGTGTGGTGCTGTATCCACAGGTCCTGACTTGGTGATCATGGGCGATATGTATGGTCCTTGGGAGCCGGCGACATCCGCAAAGTCAAAGTGGTCAACGTTGGGCGTTGGTAGTTCATCGAAGATGGTAGAGGGCGAGTTCGACAATTCTCTCCATGGAGAAGAGAGACGCGGTGTTGAGAAAAAGCTCGAGGTAGAACTCGACGACGGCCGCCTCACAGGTGGGCACGCTTGAGGGAGCGTGGCGTACGAAGCGTCGAGCCAAGAAGATATGTCATATTCTCCGCAAGTGGCGGGTTCGACTGGTGCCAGCCCGAAGTCGATGTAGGCATCGGTATGGTCTGCATGAACAGAGACATATTCGCCAAAAGAATCAGTAAATTGGGTATCCATGGGGCGATGTGTTTGAAAGTGGCACTTACCACCATGGTGCGGAGAGCTGGGTGATATACCACTGAACATCCCTTCCAGAAGTGTAGTTGGTTTCGAGATGGGTTGATATTGATCAGTGATGACCGGATTGTTCTGTAGTTGTAATTGACTAGGAGGGGCTGACGAAGCACAGCCGTCAGCGGGGAGGGCGGAGAGGGCAGTTTTCCATCTTGTGTGGGAGCTATAAGCATTACAGCCCTGCTGTAACCTGGGGTTGGTGGCGCCACGGCGATCTTCTGGCAAAGTCGCCGTCCAGGCGGGTGTCACAGCGGATCCAGATACGCGAAGTGCTTGAGATTCGTAGTTCCGATGCTCGAAAAGAGCGTGTGAGCACAAGTTCTATGGAATGATATCGAATGATAGTTAGCGTCACAGCCCATATCCGGTAGAATCAGTTCATAACCCGAAGGCCCGAACACGGCCCAAGTGTACACTACAAACAAAGAACACAATGGGTTGGTTGGATCAAGAAGGAACAACGCCGCTGCCTCGATGTAAACCGCAAAACACAATACAAGAAACGGCACAAGGTCGTGCACGTTTTCGGAGGCTACCGGTATGAATCAATAAAGCGATACGCACCGCCGACTCGTGCCAACCAGCTGCAGTCTCGTGAGGTGCCACACTTCGTCCTTTGTTCCAGGTGTCAAATTTTCCAAGCTGGCGAGTCAGATCACCACGAGTTGGGGTTACAGGCGTATCGCTGTCGCATATCAAACCGCCAGGGGTTAGAGAGTCTCCACGACGTCTTTTGGCGGGCCTGGCGAGAGGCTCTGAGCTGAAACTGGCGGCATCAGATGAGAATGATGGACGATAGCGCGTTCGAGAGGGGAACGACATGGCAAGACGCCACGACTTGCAGGTTATCAGGGTGCAACGGGTTGCTGACCACGATATATGTAACATATTGAAGGCGCCATCGTGTGCACAGATATCTTGATATCCGTCGTGGATATCCGTCTTCGCAGTTGTTCATGGCAGTTGGGTCCCAGGTCTAATCACATTGCGGCGTTTGACTGTCAACTAAGCAGCGTCCCGCAGCCGATCAACCCTTCGCGAAGGACGGATGATCACTCGAGCTCTGGATATCTAGTTCAGGATATCTGTCTCTCAGACTTTTCCGGATATCCGCTGTAGGCCTGAAATCATGCTTGAAATGAAATGAGACATGAATAGAGTCCGAGTCAGGGCAGGTCACGCTATCCTCTTCCACATACAAACCTGAGAACGCCTCCGATGTCCCGTCATCCAGGACGCGATTGGAACACAATGATAGCGCCACATCATCGGGTGTATAGCATCGTGTTGAATCTTGTGGCCTTGGCCGGCCAAAGCCTGAACTTACACCTCAGTCCCTTCGATTAGCTCATCAGGTGGAAGTCGGACTGCAAAAGCAATATCACTGACTGAGCGAACACCTTCAATGCTCGCACCAACGAATGTACTTACTGAGAGTAGGTCTAAGGTGCACACAGGTTGCATGATCTTTCTATAAGCATCTTGTTCAGATGGTGTAAGCTTCTCACGTGGATATCTGCGGGATGAGGTTGTGCGCCCAAGCACTCTCCGTTTTTGGATCTATCTCGCGGTCAAAGTTCGTACAAAGGAAGTCTCGTACAGGGGCCACTGCGGTGCCATCTGCCTCAAAGGTCACCCAGAGATAGCCTAAAATGTATGGTCAGATTGTGGCTGACCTCCGTGTGCCGTATCAGAAGGTGAACCAGCATGACTTACATATCCGTTTCTCATCGTCCTCCGGATACAACATACCGGCCTTCATGTAATGCTCGGGTACATGCGCGAAGCCATCCAGAGTGAGCCACACGTCATCCGCACTCCGCATAGCCTTCTGCGTGTACACGAATGTAACGGCTCTGTTTAGGTGTCAACAGATGTAGTTTAACGAGATTCTCCGAATTACTCACGCGCAAGCGTCCGCAGTGGGATAAGTAAGGAAGGAATGGAAAATCCCGCGTCCTGGAGGAAGTTTTCTTTCCCCGTTGGCAATGAGCCCGTCACTCTTTCTTTCCGCGTTTCGGGCCCTAGGTCAGCCAGGGCATCCTGGCTACCATCGCAGTCCGAGACCACATGCCAATAAGTTTGCCATGTACGGAGTGTGAGAAGCCCGCCCATGGGCGTACCGCGAAGAAACTTCCGATGTATGTTCGTCCCATCCTCGAAAAATATATCGGAGCTGATACTACGGTCGCTATTCGGCACGTCCGAGTCCGCCCACGCATGCAGACCCCATGGTAGCACGTTGATAGCAGCCTTGCCATTTTCAATGCCAGGACATGCCTTCTACCCCATATGATGAGACCCCTCGGGATCCACGTGCTAGAAGAGGGGTTGCATTGGCTGTTGACATGGAAGCATTGCAATGCGTACCGCAAAAAAAAAACCGTTCGGACCAGGCTCCCATCCTTCCGTACGCTGTGTTACAAGGATAGCTCTTGTCGACTCATTCGAGATTACATGCAATTTATGCGCAATGATAGACAACTTCCATCTGAACTGATCTCATAATGAAATTAGGTTATGGATCAAACGATCATATTGAGCACTCACTCTGCTGGTTTATTTACTTGTACGTAGGCTGTAGTCGGTATTTGTGATTTCAGTTTGCAGGATCCTCGGATACTTCGCGTCGATTGGTTCGACGCCTGTAATGAGTCTGGACAGACTACATAGACCATCTGTAGTAGTAGTGGTGCCTACGCGTCGCCCGTTCGTCTCCTTGGTTGCCTTCATCGTCGTAACGCTCATGTGTCGAAAACCCTGTGGAAAAGCCAGGGATTGGTTGGGAACATTTCTTTCCGGATAAGAACACGCATACACACGCATTTTGAATCACTCAAACCTTTTGTCTGTATGTGTCGTTTTCAATCATTCACCACCAACACGCCTGAAGATTCTGCAGAGAATCTTTTTGGCGCTGTTGATATCCATCTTGCTATCCATCTTGGCTACCTACCTCGTTGTCGAAGCTGATCCCCACTCCCCTTAGCAGACAAAGACTTTGCAATGATCACGTCACTCTTTCTAGCTTCCTTGCTCCCGGGCATCCTTCACGTTTACTTCTGTCGCCTTGCGGACAGGGTACAGCTCACTGCAACAAGTCGCTGAAAGACCACCCGACAAGCGACGAGCCTTTGATTGAAAGAAGGAACTGCTTGTCACATGGGTAATGGCACGATGATCAGGGCTATGCTTCAACAATGAAAGCTTATAGTTGACGTACCTGGATAGCTGTGCCTAAACGCCCTCACAATGGTTGCATAGGCAGAATCGAGCACTCGCCGGTCAGCATAACAGTTTGCAATCACGCTAAATTTGACCAAAACCCTATCTGCGAAGAGCACGGTCGGGCCAAGCACCAAGCTGAGGCAATTTTCTACTCTTGAAAACAGTTAGCGTTTGTCGCAGATATGTCAAGACCGGTCGTAAATCTGTCTTTTGAAGGCAGGACCGGGGGCTGCTCGGTTCGCATAAAGCACCGCGTTCCCGTCGTCTAAAGACTTCACAACATTCCGTTCTTCTTGGGCGTCGATGGTCGTAGTGCCGGCCACTGGTGTGAAACGCGTTATCCTCGATGCCCACCTTGCGCAATTCCATGTTGATCTGCAATCTGCCAAAGGGTCGGTGTGGTGGTCGAATGATATGTTTCAAGCGGAATCGATGCTCACGGTGAGTGTTCCTGACGCATGCAGCCACTTACGTGGGCCCACTAGAGATACACCGTATATGTCAGAGAAAGGTCGAGGATTGGATCCGTCTGGAGAGAACATAGTGACTGGAGCGTATAGCCAAGGCTTGATGAACTGTGTCACTGGCAAGGGTCTTTCAATTTGTCTCCATGGAAAAGCGCTTGTGATCGCATCGCGGCCGATTGAATAGTCACTATATACTGAATTGTATCAACGTCGAGGTGAAGGTGAATTGAGGTTAAAGAGCTTCAAAGTCGCTGGCAAAGTCAGGTCTGTCGCGCGACACGAGCGAGTGGAAAGTATCAACACCATTCCTTAGAACCTTCTGAGAAAGTAGTAGCCTAAGACAACACTCCAGAATTACAGGATGCTTTCCACGTGCGAGAGCTATTGCAGACTATGATAATGAATGCATGCACATTATGTGATAATTCAGCCAACCCTTCGTATCCTTCACCTTCCACCCACAATCATAGACAATGTAGTTTCCATAGAATCAATGCTTCGCCCTTGCTCGAACCCTGAGACAAGTGCGATTCTCTTACTCGGAAATCACAATGCCGCCCATCGCCCGCTGCACATCTGCAACACCATTACCACCACCATTGACTGCGCGTGGTGGCAGACCGGGATGCCTCACGCCCAACGCAGCTCCTATAATCCTCTTTCCAGGGTCGCCAATGCGCGGAGCCGCGCTGTGATCAGGCTGTGCAGCGAGCACAGCAGGATCCGTGAGGGCGGGGTCTGCAACCTCAGAAAGCGAGGAGGATATGAGAGCGTTCAGTGTGGGGTGCGACGGTATGTTGGGTAGAGTGGGTGAGGGCTGCTCGCGGTCGCGCGGGGAGGTCACGGTGTCGGGGTTGACGTTGACGTTGATGTTACCGTTGCTCTGGCTGGCGTTGTTTCGAAAGGAATGGCTGACGGAGACACCTCGTCCATGCGAGACAGATCCGCGGACGTTGTGACCACGGCCATTAGTATTATGCTGTCTTGCATTCACGTTTAGGATGACGTTTTGAGCGTCAGGTCCGTCGTACGGCTTGATGATTGCCGTGGTAGGGGATGTAGGAGAGGAGAATATTGCGGGAGGGAATGCCAGTGTGTGTAAATATGCACGTTTGGCTGTCGTGATACAGTCAGTAAGATGTGTAAAGCGGGTATAGGAAGGGCAGGGCGTGGCAGCCGTGCGCGATTGACAGCGTGCATGGCAGAAAGACGGCTAGATATTTCAGTAGGAGGGAACAGGACTCACCGACCGTGGCATCTCCGAATACGACGAGCAGGCTGGTGTCATCTATCCACTTTATCTTGAACCCTCCGTTGGCTGTCTCCCACTCCGAAAATGCTGCCTGAATGTCCCGAGTCTTCAGTTCTTTCGGGAACCCAGTCAGCGCGAGGATGCGCGTGACGCAGGCGGAAAGCTGAGCAAGCGCAGTTGACATGGCCTTATAATGGAGATGAGACGAGCCTGAGGGCGAAGAAGTGCAGCTGACTGGTAACGGGGTGACAGGGAGCTGGGCTGGAGATGAAGGTCGGCGGGACGAGTTAAAGATGAAGTATATGTATAGAAGAAATGACTCTGAAGCCGACTGCCTGGGAACGAAGGGAGTGAGGAGTTGGTGTTGTACAGAGACGCAGACGATAACAGACAACGAAGAGGCAAGAGACGAAAAGCAAAGTGCTGTGTCCGAAACGCTTTACTCTCATCATCGTCGCGGCGCTTACTCTCCAATCAAAGTCCGCGCACTTGCCACCATCTTCGACTGCTATCTCCTAGGTAACCTCTCTAAAACATATAGAGAGATTATTACTCTCATGTCTATTTGGACGCTGAACGAAACATATGAACAACGCGAGCCCACATTCGGCACTGAGAATGTGGCCTTGGGCACCTCCTGTGCTTAGCAAGCTGAATCTGGTGTGCTCACTAGCAGTCATTCGTTATGTTGTCAACAACTTTCATGGCTCCCGCAGTTGATGAACTGCATACAGTTCAACATGACATTCCACATTCATGACTTTGAGACCTTACTCTTCAGAGGAACGTAAACAGCGCTCTCGCAATCAGCTCGCATGAACGAGGATCGTGATGACTCCCTTCGAAAGCGATAGAGGTCCTGCGGTCTGTCATGTATCTACTTAGCTCTTTGAACGTTAGAATACTGCTGTTTTATTTCCTTCTCACCCTCAGCCCTCATACTACCATCTGGAGTGGCATTTTTGAACTGGAAAGTGACGCAGGAATTGAGCCCGAACGCGGGGGACCTCTCTCTCCCAAAGCGGTAAACGTCGGGAGGGCGCTTGGCTTTGCATCCGCCCGCCATCACGGTGATATTTCCTTTCCTCACCACGTGCACGAACTTCGTCGACCTCTTGCCTCCTGCCACCATGTATCACGACATGGACAGCGAGCTCATACGCGCATGGCATCTCCTCCACGAATTGAGTGAAAGTAACATCAGAAACCGTGAGTTGGCCGCCAACTTGCACAATGCCGCGGATACCCTCAAGGTAACACTCTTTATCCAACAATAGCTTGAATGTATAACGAAGATGTCGTCTAGAATCAAGCATTGCACACGTCTACAGGGTTTTCTTTGAGGAGGTTCAATACAGATATCTCCAAAGGTTCGTCTCTGTCGTTCCGGTCGCGATTGTGCAATAACACGCTCAGCAGAAGTATTCGAATCCGAGCTTGAACGTCAAAACGCGCAGATCATCATTGAAAATCATTCTTTACTACACGAGAATCGACAACTCAACGGACTACTTAAGGAGTATGAGCAGACGATGGAGACTATAATGGATAAGTTTCGTGGTCATGCAGTGAGTCCTCTGTCCCGACCGCTCGTCTTGTTCTCCTGAATGTCAATCCATCCTTACTCAGTTGGCTGCTCAACAACACGAACTTACCTTGACTCGTCATTACGAGAGTCTTCTCCTGACGCGCGAAACAGCAGCCATGCAAGCAGACCTCTCAACCAACACGACCGTAGCAAACTCTCTTCAGCGGTTATCTGAGAGTCTACACGCCCTCCTACACTCTATGTCCGGCGAAGAACCCCCAGAGCACCGTTCACAAACTGGTGACGATGACGCGAGTAGACCAGCGGAGAGCGAGGAAGAGCTGCTGGACCACCTCCTCGAGAACCAGGAAGACTGGGCACTGACCCGGGAGGCCGAGATCTCACGACTCGAGCAGGAGAACGAGGAGCTGCGCAGGATGCTCGGTATAGACAGGGCGACAGCGGAGGCACGCGGATGGACGGTCGAGGACGACCCAGAGCTCACTTACCAGCCATTTGTTCCTATACCTTCTCCACCACAATCGTCCAGCCCACGCCAGAACGCCCCGCGTCAGTTGCCACCCAACACGGCATACGTCAACATGCCTAACTTCACGATACAGTCGGGCGGCATGGCCGCGAATCTTGGACCCCCGCAGCGGGCGGGTGGTGACAACATGCAAGGCATGCGAGGAGCGGTGGGGAGGAGGCCGGCGATGTTTGGTCGTGGGAGGGGTGGTCCACCGATGTGGGAGGGCGGACATAACCCACCTCCAGTACAGGAACGGTCATGGCAAGCGCAGGTGGGATTAGACTTGAGCTGAGAAGACTTCCACAATGCTCTTGATAGTGTATCATATGTATAATGTCCGATAATTGGAGTATTTATTGAATTGTGATCATTAAAATCCACGCAGCTCTCACTCAACACACAAGAAGGTTAAGATATTGATTATCAAATATTCCCTATTGTACAACTAAATGCATCCCTAGTCTGTAGAGTGAAGTCGCTGAACTTCGCCGTTGACTCATTTCGCTTTGATACTGCGATACAGTTTACAAATCAGTGACGAAGAAGCTTGCGCGTAGATTCGGTACCCACCTGCTGCCCTTGATCACTTCGTCAGCTACTGATGCTGCCTTAGTCACGTCTCCCAGAGGACAAGCAAGACCTCTCCTAACGATATCTCGCGCATGTTTGCGCCGGTAATAGCTCGATGATGAATAGCTCGATGGTGAATAGGTTGACGGTGAATAAGTCGACGATGCATAGCTTGATGACGAAGAAGAGGTATTGCTACCGCTGCCGAAGCATTTCTACCGAAGAAAACCTCGTTAGCACGCATAGTATTTTCCAGCAATAGCCACTAACCTGGAAGAGGTCGAACGTCTTCGAGAAGAGAGTCACAGACGTCGACTTGTCAAACAAGTCGAAAAAGGATGCGTCAGCACCTGCGTTGACTGCGAGCGTGCTTGACACATCGACACAGCCGGAGAACTGCTCGGACGAGGAGGAGGTGCCGTTAGATGATTTGCTGGCTGACGCTCCAGCGTTCAGCGAGAGCGTGAGCTTGGCTGATGTGTCCAGATCCAAGTCTACAGTAGCTGATGCGAGACCATCCAGAGCGTTGATCCCAAATTCGAGCTAGGGAGGACGTATAAGTCAATCTGTACAAGGGGAGCGGGATGTTCGATCTCACTGTGGGGATGACATGCGCCTCCACGGATGCTGAGGACGCGACACTTGGGCTCACAGACAGCTGAAGGTCTTTACACCCGTGAACTCAGAATTTCTCTGAATATGGCGATGACTTACTAGTGTCTGCGGGGGCAAAGCTGCCCGACGAAGATCCTTGGTCAGGAGGGAAGGTCAACGACCCGTTGTTAATGTTGTAGGCGAGATCGACCGTCATGTTGATGTCAGTGTCGATGGTAGCGATACCCTCTACGTCAATGTTGAAAGAAGGCCCCAGAGTAAGGATACTAGGGTAGTACATGTCAGTGACCAAAAAGCGGTGACATAACAGTACTCTGAACTGAAAGAACCCACCCAGGGAAATCCAAGCCAGGTAACCCAACTGTGAAAACGCTAATCTTTCCCGTGTCAAAGGTGGCCTGGTGAAAATCAAGGTTAGCAACACACGAGAGTGATGTATTTGAGAGGCATTACCGTAGCCGTAGCGTCCATGGTCAAGATCCCATCCAACTTAGCATCGAAATTGGCGAAGAGAGCGAATTTCTTGAGGTCTGGAGGAATGACAGTACCTTGGGCGGTAAGGCCATAATCCACGGACCCGTTGACCTTCGCCTCGGCGTCGATCTTGACCTCTCCGGTAAAGGCTGGGAGTTTCCCTGCAGCGGGACAAGAGATAGATTTGTCGAATATGGGGAACGACTGGTCTATGTTGATAGGCGACTGTTTGCTGTCTGTGTCATTGAAGGATGTCGCTGTGGCAAGATTGTAAATTCAAGCAGGATTAGGCGTGATGTGCAATCCATACCATCAGAAATATCAGAGGCAATATCTCCAAAAATTCCACGTTCACTGTGACGCCGTGTATGAGACTGCAAAGGAAGACCTGCAGACGTAGAGCCTTGTATGGTCAATGACACCTGCCCGTTCCTGCGAACACTGGTCAGCATTCCCATCATGATGTTTTTCGACGAAACATACTTCGAAGGATCAATAGCTGCCCATTTTGTATCAATACTGATCCCGCGCACGCTCGGGGGAGCGGTGCCATCTCGCCTCCTCGAACTAGTCGCAACATCTGAAGGGATAGTTTGGTTTTCGGATGTCCATTCATTAGCGATGCGAGCAAACGGCATCTTCGCACACTGCGGCAACCTGTCAATTTGCCTTGTTTCACGGCCTTTGAATGGACTCACATTTTCAGGAAGCCGAACAAGAGTTCCCACAGCACCTCCTGTGTATAGGTGGTTGCACGAAGTCGTATTCCCAGTACAAACAACGCGAATATCTTGAGCCATGCTGTTCGGATCACACTCGAGTATTGTCCAGCCCGCAGCTGAGGTTATGTCTGAGATCGCACTGGACGACCCGTTCTACGCAAACAATTCTCAATTCGTTGTAGGCAATATGAACAGGATTACTCACAATTGACATACTGCCACTGACAGTGCCGTTCGACACGTCGTAGGAACACTGTCCATCTAGACAAGGCACGTTCCAGTCATTCAGAGCGAGGGCCACACTGGGCATCAGAAACGCGATAGAAATTAATGACGAAACCATAGCGCCACAATGATCAAGTAATAAAAGAGCGGAAGAGCAACGAACGAAAGGGATTTTAGTGGAGGTCAAAAAAACGACGCCGCCAGGACGTACCGACACTCTAGGGATTTCTCTACAGGTTGTCTTGCTTTATGTTGTGAACCGCGTTGTGATGGCTCGAAATGGACAGCATCCATGCGCTCAGTGAGCGGGTTACTGATCATTGGGACCCGGGGCATAGGCGTAGCGAGACAGAACTTGGATGGTCTTGGATGGATACTATAGAAACCGACCCTAAGTGCGGACAGCCTCGTCACAGCATCAACGCGCGCTGCAAATCTCGACTCTCGAGCATGCTGCATTCTGAGGCGTAGACGGCCGTCGAAGGTGATCGACAGATATTGTATCGTGGGCGGACGTTTCGTGTCATAAGAACTCGACCACTATCCGGAGGAGTTGCAGCTGCCTAACTGAGCTCCAAGCTCAAGATGTTGCTTCGTTCGTTACGATCAACTCTCTAGATAGCTTCACAAGCGCAACCAACACTCGCATCAAAGTGGTCCTCCTAGGATCAGATCAGTCAAGCGGTGTGAGACCCGGGACAACAACAAAAGTCCATACAAGGATGCAAATGGCACCAATCATTTCGATTCAGTCACATAGACCGGTTTGGATGAGCTTGTGCGGGTGCAAGTTTGTGCAAACACAGATGCTTTAGAAAAATACATGGCGAACGCGAAAAGAGACCTCATAGGCGCCTACTATCGCGATCGGTATACACGTGTATACGATCGGAAACAGCCGGATAACCCAGAATGGAATGCGAATAAGAACGACATTTGCGAGGCAAAAGAGATCGCAGATTTATTTACATGGCTTAAACACTAAAAATGTCACGAAAATAAGCGAAACGATGTCGTCGAGAAAAATTACCACGCACCTTGTACTCGGAATTGCTGTGGAAACAACGGTTGTCGTCGCCGTTCCCGCAGGTGCCGGGCAGGACAAGCCTCGCTTTTGCAAGATGTCTCTAGGGTGCCGACGGAAACCTCTCTTCTTATTGGATCCTGAAAAACATTTCTAGATATCGATGTTAGTCTGGTACCACACAAACAAAAGGTGTTGCATACATCATAAAGGTCAAAGGTCTTGTCAAACACAGAAACACTAGTGGAGGGATTGAATATGTCGAAAAAGTCGGCATCAGCGCCAAGGTTCACATCGAGCCCAGCCGAAACGTCGACGCAGCCCGAGTATGTCGCACTGGGATTGGTAGACGTGCCGACCACTCCATTTCCACTCAAAGAAAGATCCACGGAGGCAGAAGCGTCGACGTTCAAGTTGATCCCTGCAGATGCAACGCCGTCAAAGGCATCAATGCTGAATTGAACCTACATGATGACTTAAATTTTGCACATATATTACCGACACATATACACTTACTGTAGGAGTGAGATGTGCATTGACGGTCCCAGACGCGGTCCCAGCAGGGTTCGCAGTGAGCTCAAGATCTACCGGGTGCATCAGAAGTGTTTCCACGCTTCTACCGGTTATCAACGTACTGGTCGTTGGAGCCGTGAAAATACCCGAAGAGGTCCCTTTGGCCGGAGGGAAGAATAGCTTGGCTCCCGATATTGTATAAGCCAAGTCAACATTCACGTTTGCATCGGCAGAAATAGAGGCGTCCGCTTCTGCCGTAACCTGGAAGCTCGCATCTAAGCTGAGGATGCTAAATGGAGGTCAGTGACCCTCCCATTTATTTGTTATCGCAAGAACTCACCCAGCAAAATCGAGTCCAGGAAGACTGAGCGAATAGATCGGAATTGTGTTACCACCGATATTAGCCTGTCAAAAGTGAGCTGTGAGTCATGATATCCCAATCCTCTACGTACATTTGCGTTTGCATCCACGGTAAGAATTCCGTTCAACGTGGCGTCGACATTTACAAAGACACCAAAATCATTGATCTCGGGCGGAATGATGCTGCCCACCGCTGCTAGACCGTAAGCAACCTCAAAGTCGGCTTTGGCCTCCACGGCGACGTCAAATCCTCCGGTGAAGGCAGGGAAAGCACCGCTTGCCGGACACGAGATGGATTGGTCGAATAGCGTGTAAGACTTATCATAGCTAAAGTCCTTTGTGTCGGAGTCGTTGATATTGAATGACAATGCTGTAAGGTTCAAGGGTGAGAACTAGCTAACGATTAGTATATCATAATATCCACCTTGTAGCACATCGTTCACGATGTCATCCCACCAGCTGCGCTCACTTAGAGAGCCATTGGTAGGAGTTTCTGTGAAGTTTCCTGCGTTGCCCGTAGATCCTTGCAAGAACATGGTAACATTCCCATTTCTAGTGAGAAAAGGTGTGTTGTCGACAGTCAGATATTAAATCGAAAGAATTAACGTACTGTGAAGGATCGACAGCAGCGAAGTTTGTATCCAACGAGATAGCCCGGACAGAGGTCGTGCTATCGCTGCGACGAGAGAGCTGGGCTGCAACAGAGCTGGGCACAGACTGGTCCTCGTGCTCCCATTCTCCGGCAACACGCGCAAACGCGCTCTTTCCACACTGTCTGGCGTGTCAGCGCTCCATGACGTGCAGCCGATACTGTTAAAGAGACGCACATTCTCAGGGAGGCGAACTAAGGTGCCTACCGCGCCGCCTTGATATAGATGAGCGCAGTTGGCGCTGTCTCCCGTGCAGACAGCACGAATGGTCTGAGCCGTCTTGTCCGTGTTACAGCCGAGGATGGTCCACCCTGCGGCAGGCGTTATGTCCGAGACGGCGGTAGGCGAACCAGCCTGCGCACGCAGTTCTTATCAGCGTACAGATAACTTGGGGTAAATAGCGTACGATGAGCAGAGCACCCGTAGTGACTCCATGCTCTGATGACCCGACGAGATCGTAAGAGCATTTCCCAGTGAAACAAGGGACGTTCCAGTTGTTGGTCGCCGCAAGTACAGAGGGCAATAGGAACACAAAAGGTGCAACGCGTGTGAGCAGCTCCATTGCGACAAGCTTGAGTTCTGCACAGACTGTCAAAGGCTGTTCGGGTCTCCACTGGGAGCTAATCCTTTCATATCGCACTTATATACCTACACAGGATACATCGGTCGCGGCCATGACTGAAGGCACTACAGTCAAGACCGTAGGTCTATCGCGAAGGCTTGTCAAAGGTACGATGAGCACGCTGCTGCACATCGCAAAAGAACCGACGTACATGTGGGCCAAGTTCACTTAGTATACAGGAATCATCAAGGATCCCTGCACGTTGGTGTGAATCATATGCAGACCCTGCTGCTCGATAATGTATCATCTTGCCGTCTTTTGGGGGAAACTGAGAATTGTGAGCTTGGCAAATCGTACCGATGTTCTGCTTACCATTTTCTACGCTCTTTTTTACTCAAGGCAGTCAGTCAGCCCGTATACACTGCTCAACCGAGCGATAAATCGCCCAAACGTCGAGCATATGGTTCCCCGTCGCTTCAACAAGCGAATCTTCCCTGTTTCGCATTCGCTGTCAATATAGTCGCCATACCGGGTTCCAGACATACTTAATTCATGCGGTACCGGATTCTTGACAGTAGAGATCTGATTGATGTTCTCCAGGTCCGAGAGCCCATGAAGGCGAAGCGCGTCGTTGACAGGCAGGACAGATATTTAGCCATGCTCGCGGTTTTCTTGGCGCATTTGTCACCTAGCGTTCGCATGATAAGTTCGCTAGGGCCGTTCACATGAGATCCAGAGGAAAAGGTTGTGAATAGTAGGAAGAAAACCAGGGCGTGCGTTGTTTTGTTGACAACTAGTAGTGCAATTGGTGAGAGTTGAACCTGACATGATGACATCCAGTGAGAGTTAGACACGTTTCTCAGAGGCCATAAGATACACGTATTGCACACTTACCATGCAGCAGAACGCGGTCAGCTCTAAATTTGCACGTGGTTGGAACTTATAAACGTACCTTGTGGCAAGTAATAAGTATCACTCTGTTATCAGTGGACGCACATGGTGCAGCATGACGGTGCAAACCGAGAGTTCGTTCCATCGACCATGAAGAGTACAATGTGCCTGTTAAGCCTTGTAAATATATCAGCTAAGATTCGGAGCTATGGGAGGCGATAATTTAGGATGGAGCTCGAACCTTCGGGCGCTTCTTTGACGCCGCCACGTCGCGTTCTGCACAAGGATGTGCTCTTCTTGAGAACTGCAAGACATCAGTAATTGAAGACATAAGTACGGCAGTCATGCGACTCATGGAACACGGTGGCGAAGCAGGGCGCTGTGAAGTGAGCTCTAAGCCTCTAAACATGATGTATGATACGAACGCGCTTTGATCGCCTGACACCTCCCGACACCCGCACCGGCAATTTCTCAGGACTGTCGGGAATGGCACGAGCCCATGACTATTAACACCATGTCGCATGCCCTAGCACGCTTTGACGGAGAGACGTAATCAGTCTGTAGTCGTCACGGTCGAACTGTGTTCTGACGAATTACAAAGCAGTAATGTCAGAATTTCTGACAGCCTTCGACTGACCACCTGCAAGCCACGAGCTGTGTCGTGCGAGCTGCGAGAGGTCACGGGTATTGGCCACCATCGATGTATCGATCCCCCTAGTAGATATCTCAAGTCATCCAACAAGATAGTGTACTATCAGGGCCATGCACCTGCACACGAGACGATTGCGCGATCGTCTCTGGGGTGTGTAAGTCACGAATAACCATTGAATGTATGACAGACTTACCACCATACGTCATCCGAGCGCGCGGCTCTGATCGAAAGCGTGGCAAAGCAATACATACCTAACGCAGCGCAGAGCTCGGAAATGAACGTCTATTGCGAGCTAAGCAACTGATAAGTCCCATCTGACTTTGACGAACACGGACCTGACACTGTAACTGACAGATGCGCGCTGAGGACGCAGAACACTCGATTGCGTCAAGTCACTTTAACATTCCAGTCGCGTGGCCGGACGTCCAGCCTCCCGTCGGTCGGATTTCTATGTACTTGTTCGCGCGAACTTGACGGTGCGATCTTCTCACATCCCGGGTCTGCACATGGGATGAGTTCTTGATACGCCTGACTCGAAGTGGCTCATGTCCAAGTTCCACCCGGGCGCGCATCGCTGACTCGACCTATCCAAAGCAAGAGCCTGTCTAACCGGAAACCAAGCACCCACGGCGATAGAATATTGAACACTGAGCACTTGACCTCCCGGAAATCGTACCTCGCAGCACGGCGCTCGGGGAGAGAAGCCTTGGGTGTCTAAAGCACTGCTAGAGTACAGCCTCGCCGTGTTGGAGCGGTAGACAAAGTTGGCCCTCGAGGATGTGACTCGGGTTCGGACAATCATAGGCCGATACAGCATACTACTGGAAACTGGTACTCGTGAACCGTATACCGTCAAGCGGCGGTGTTGCGAAAGAGTGCTCACGCATAGAACTGACTTGCTTGTACCGCCTCCCAGAATCTTTGAAAATACTGTGCAAGCAATGCGGCGAGAAGGTGGCGAGAGAAGAGAACCAAGATAGACATTGTAGATCAGACGAAGTTGCGATAATCACCATCCGACGCGCTTGCATGCACCGATTGCGATAATAACTTGTGGTATTGCACTGTAGTGTCTCCGTGAATGGTGCACCTGACTGGTACCAAGCGAACAGACGGTTACTGGGTGGCCACAAGAACAATGACACGTTTGCCTAGACCAACGGTTGAATACGAGGAGAAAGATAGAGCTGGGAACACACCCGGAATTTGGACGCAGCGTGCCCCCTTCTACTGGCACGAATGTACTGCGAAGGGGGTTATGAGCAATTGCCGAGCTGCCATCACTTCGAAGATTTAATATTGATTGCCACCCTCAACTTTCTACGCAGCAGCGCGTAGGAAACAGGGAAAGCCTTTACTATCCAGAGACTGTTGTGCAGCCACGAGATAATGGCTGTGAGAGCTGAGAACAAGGGTTCAACTAGAAGAGAAGAAGGCAAGGGAGATGAGTGTTGTTGAATGAGTTCTGGGGACATACCCGGGACGTTGGACTCGGACCCGACTTACCTCCAACACCAGAGCTGAACACACACTATCATGCTCGCAGCTTGCATAGCTGGTCATACGCTGATGCATGAGCCAGTATCCAGTCGCCACCATCGCCCTCGATGCAACATGGTGAGGACATAGATAACTTGTACGCCCTTCTTTCTAGCGATGTTGATCGACTCGATAGAAGCCTGGCGGGCGACAAACGACAAACGATAAACGAGTCGTTCCTGGGAGTCCGAGATGGAAAACTGACATCCCGGTCCGAGACCTTGCCTTGAGGCAGGCAGAAATCTCTCTAAACGCACAAAGATATGTCATGTTGTCGAGGCGTGCTCGTAAAATAACTGCACCCGGTCCTGCAGAGACATGATGTCAGTGTTCGCCAAACAAGTCCAAGCAATAAACCAGCATACGCGTACTCACGGTCATGTACGATGGCCCCGAGAGGATGGAGCCCCACAGCGTGAGCGTCGTTTGCGCCATTAGTCTACAGAGTAGACAGTATCGTAGGGGGCGTATCACAAGCCGCCACGGCTTGCCGAATCGCGAAAGAAATCGAGAGCCGTGCCCCGCTTCGGACTTCCACTTCTTAGCTATCGCTTGGTCGGTTCGTCGGTCGGCCAGAACGCAGCTGGACGCGTACTTACGTCCCCATCCACGCCCCCGCCGCACCCCGCCGCTTCAACGTTCAAATGGCACCGCGCGCATCTTTCGTGCGCCAGAACACTGTCGCGTACTAGTACCACCGACGGCGAGAGCGAGCTGGTATCGCAATCCGCCACATCCCGGCGTCTTCATGGGCGTGTGTTATTAGATAGTATGCGGCGAAAGCGGGGCACGAGAAGGGAAGAGAATCGCGTCGTGATTTGTTGTACTGTAAATCAGAAGCACAGGGCACGATACGGCGCACGAAGTCCGAAGGTGTAGATAGCACGGTGATCCTGATCCCTATCCCTGCGCCTCCACGCCGATTATGATATGTGATGGCTAGAGTGCCTGGCGGCGAGTCCGACAGTGACACCTGACTGGGCCAAGTGAACGGTGTGTTATTACGTGGAGAGTCGCAAGTGCCTAGACCGAGAGCTTGATTCGTAGAGGGGTAGACAATGGAGCTGACAGTGGGAACGCTCCGCCAGTTACTGTAATCATATTGCGTAGCAGGTCATACGCTGATGCACTCTTCTGTGCCACCATCGAGCAGCTGCCCTCGACGTACGCCGAGCAAACCAGTGCGATCGCGCTGGCAGTCTTGGTATGCAGATAGCTGTATCCTGCGCGTCCTAGATACAGGCCCCAGGGAGAACCTGAAGCATATCGGTCCGAGATCTGGCCGCGGAAGCAGAGGAAGAGCGATCGATATCGTACGAGCGGGAGGCGTGTCGCGTCGCGTTATCGAGACCAGAAGTGGCGTTTACTAGATCTCGGCGTCGAGTAGTGTGAGTGGATCAGTGGATTGCACTACAGAGACGACAACACGAGTGCCTAGACCGAGAGTTAAATCAGTGGAGTAGACGAAGGAGTTCTGAGAACTCACCCGGGACGTTGGACCTCACATACTATCAACACCAGTAGTAAATCTCACACACTAGTAGTTAGCGATGCCTCATGAGCTGCTGCTGAGTAGCCACTGTGGCACCCTCACATTCCGAGTTCGTGCATGAATGTGCCAATTGCGGTATAATCGAAGCATGCATGCATGAGTTGGGTGAAAGGGCTATCGCGCAGTTTGACAGTATGTGCAGATAGCTTGCACATCCTCCTCAACCTTCTTTTCTTCTTTCGTTCCTCCCTGAGACGAGATAGGACAACCCGCGCCGTTCCTGACAGCCCTCGCCAGCCACGCATCACGTCTTGTATTCCATCGAGGCCTTCATTAGCATCGCGCCCCGAGGTCTCGCCGCAATGATGTTATGTCGTGTCATCGAGAACCAATAACGTAGGCTGAACATCATAATGCAATTGCAGCCGATCCTGATTATTGAATGTCGAGGGTTGAACGCTGAACGCTTGACTTCGACGGACGAGCTCTGGCCCGAAATGATGTCAGCACACCACCTACGCCATCGAGTCTATTGGCCCTACTCACGGGTTATGAACGAGGGTGGCTTCAAGTACCCCACTGCAGCGTGAGCGAGGCAGCCATAGTAAGCCACCGACGAGCGGTGTAGAGCTTGTTGCTTTGCGCCAACCTACAACTTGAGGCTCGCTGATAGAGTGGTCTTCTTGCCACATCAGATAGCAACTGTGAGGTGTACGTGTCGGCCGCGATTAGCCCGAAAGCTCGCTGCTCTTCGACTCGGAAGTTCGCCCTAAGAAACGTGTTGTATGACCCCGCTTCCCCGCCTTCCACTTCGCGAGCCGGCGGCACCCCCAAACCGTAGATCGCGAAATCCAGAATGCAGAACGCACAAGTTGGCTGGCTGGCCGCGCAATTACGTCCCATTCAGCCCGAGTTCGCATCTCGTGCGAGCGTTCGTGTTCGTGTTCACGTCCGCTAGAATGTTCAGCGCAGTGACTACCCCCGCGAAGCGCGCTCGTCCACATCAACGCAGAAACGTAGAAACGTAGAAACGCACGATGGACGTCCGGCCTCCGGTCCATTACCCCTCCAGCACGCGCAAATGAACAGTGCCAGTGAGAGTCAGAGAGTCAGAGATATCGGAGCCAGTACGACCGTATGTGCGAGTGCTCGCGTCCCCGCATGCGCAGGCAGCCGGTGCGCACTAGCCATCGCGGTACAGTCGACGTCAAGAGGCGTGGCCACGACTTAGCCTCATGTTGATAGCTGATGTTGCCCAGTGATTGAGACTTGACAAGCAGCATCGAGTATCGCCCCTCGCCTGATAAGTAGAACACCGCGAGGTCAGTGCGCAAGCTCTCACAGTACTGCAGCGCAGAGAAGAAGTTTGACGCAAAGAGCAAGCGTTCGCGCGTCAGAGGTGGTCGGAGTGGTGCATGGTAGAAAAACGTGCCCACGCTTGCGCTGGCTGAACGGGCCCGATCGGGCAGTTCGATGGTGAGAGTTTGGCGCGGGAAGCGCCCCAGAACATGGTTAGGGTTCTCGATTCTGATGCACAGGCGCGGGGTGAATGGCGGTGAGTGGTGGGAGACTCGGACTGGAGGGAGATAACGAATGGCAGGAAGGGGGTTTGAAGGACATATACTCTGTATTGTTGTATCTTATCTCTTGAACATCGCGAACAGCGTGTCAGTAGAGCAACGAATATGAATTTCCTACGTCAAATTCACCAGCAATTGAATTGAATAAGACCGTAGCAATGAGAACACGGCCAGAAACGCACCGCCGCAGATCCCGGTGCGACATATCAAGCGATGCGACACGTCTGGGCACTGGGCAGCGTTACCGACTAGGAGCAAAGGGCACACACTGGCTTACGGTGTGGCTATCACGGTTTTCAATCATAGAATCATCAAGGGCATAATCATATCATGAGATAACGAACTCACACTCACAGCACACAGCACACAGCATCTGCCGCGGCGGGTGGCGGCCCCTCCACATGTAACATGCCCCGGACCCGCCGCCCAGCGTGCCAGTGTGCCATGGTGAGTTTAGCTTCTCGGGATGTCGTACATGCCTCTTCCGCATCCGCATCCGCATCAAGAAGTCCTGGGCAAGCAAGAACAACCCGGCACAAGGGAGACTCCCCGTCTTCCCGCCCCGTCTTTCAATCCCGCGACGTCGATCTCCTGGTTAAACGGTTGTCGCAATGCAACGTGCCACGTTCCACGTTCTATGGTGTACGGGCTGAGGACGCCCAAAGCGGTTGAGTCGCGTTCCCCAGTTCCCGAGTTCGCGAGCCATGAACATACTGCTGACGCCATCTCCTGTGAGAATGTTACCGGTATACAGTACGTGTGTAGTGTAAAGTTTGTTTTGAACCGTCTCGCAGATACCCGACCAGCTACCCGACCGAGTACCCGACCAGCCGCGCCGTCCAAAGAGACGTTTGGGGATAACCTAGTATGAGACAGGGACGACGGGAAGCGCGGGATGCAAGGTAAGGAAATCGGGTCCGCCGTCTTTGTCTTCGTCGTGCCCACGATTCAGGATTCACGGCCCACGACCCACGAGAAGGAGAAGGGGAGGGATAAGAGGAGAAGCGCTATAGCTATTGCGTACGCGGAGGAAAGCCTGATAAGTGCGCAATATGCAATACGCGATATGAGATATTAACTAGGTGTTCGCGTTCGCAACGTTCGAGTTCGCCAAGGCCGAGCCCGCAGATACCCGACTGCTATCGTATGTATAGCATACGGGGGCGGCGGGGCTGTTCAAGATAGAGCTTAGGCTTCACTGTCTTGACTCCAGCTCTAGATCTTTCTTTGTCTTGCCCACGCGAAGAGAGCACGTTGATATCCGGAAGACAGCCCGCGCGACGCGTCGATAAGAATAGGAACAAGAACAGGATGCGGCGGGAATCGATGATAGATGTAGCAGATGCCAGACTGCCGCCGCATCTACAGCATCTACAGCATACGGGGTGGCGGGATCGTTCCAGTTTTGAGTCTCAAGTTTCAAGAAGCTTAAACTTCCAGGAAAGGAAACCGCCATCGCTTTCTTCGTCTCGAGTCTAGCTCTAGATCGGTATCCTGCCTGCGAAAAGGAGGGACGCCACATCCAGAGCGTACGCAGTGTTCCGACCATCCTGACACCTCGCCAGCTAGCCCGAGCGGCGCGTCGATAAAGATAGGGATAGGGATAGGAACACTGAACAGGGTGCGGCGGGAATCAATATGGATGTAGAACTAGCTCGATGTAAATGTCGATGCCGGGGATGGAGAGATGGGGAACGTAGAATAGGGAATCTGGCGTCATGAATGGAAAGCGTTGTCCTATCCACGTACTACGTACCACGAACTACGACCGGCAAAGAGAAGCACGACGGATCGTTATGCGGAAGTGACAACGCAATGTATCCTGTATGGCTGCATCCCGTATGGCTGTGATATAATGTCGGGAGAACCGCGGGTGTGCGGGTATCGATGCTAGATGCTTCATCTGGTTCAATTGCCAGACTATAGATGCTTCACTGGTTCAATTGCCACTAGATGCATACGGGAGATGCTTCAGATGCCAGACTAAAGATGCATACGTACGGGAAGTACTAGACCGGAGATGCATACGATGGATTCTAGATGGTGAGGCGGAGATGCGAGATAGGATGGGATGAGACAGAGATGGGAGATGGGAAACGGGAAACGTTTGTTCATGAATCATGATCTGCGGCGCACCATGCTTTGACTTCCAATCTACAGGTAGATTGCAGGATACGTGCATAATGACATTGCTCTTGATGATGATGATGATGATAGTGATAGTGATAATACAAGGGATGGGCGGATATAGCCGGTCGGTCGTCTGCGCATTGAGCCGTTGATTATTGACGCATGGTACGGATGGACGGAAAGCGACCGCGGGGATACGCGTGTGTCGGCAGGCACCTGGCACGTCAAACCTGAAGATAGATATTGCTTGTCAGTTGTGCGCAAAAGGCATAGCGTCATTTCCATCACTAGTGTTAATGACATCCGGACGAGAGATCTGAGGCCTGAGGGCGGAACGATGCGCATTGCGTTTCATGTCCATGTCTATGTCCATGTCTATGTTATGTATCAATGTCATGGAAGTTTTGTTTTTCTGAGTTTGCTGTTGGGATTGTTCGTCGTGATAGGTCGTGATACGTGATGAGCGGGCGGGCATACATAGGCAGGTCGCAGCCTGAGCCTGTAATTTGTTGAGCTAGTACGCGAGAACCGTATACGCGAGGGGGTATTGGCGGACGGTGGACAGGGGGTGGGAAGGCCTGTCAGGCAAGTCGGCGCGGTACGCGGTACAGGGTGCACGATTCGAACGGAGCTGCTGTCCAGTACATGGATAGGGATAGGCGGGTGCCCAGGTAGTAGAGCGGCGTGCACCCGTGGAAGCGTACTCAGGGACGGCTCTGCGCGGGATAGTAGGGTCGGTAAGGTTCGCGGACTGCTAGACGGTAAGGCAAGGCAATCAGCGGAGGGTGAAGGCAAGTACGTCGGGCGGTGATCCTAGGTCTTGTCAAAGATATGAACTGTAAACACAGACTGCAGATACGCTCCGGTCCAGTCCTGGGCTGGCAGGCGTGTGCGTATGTGGAAAAGCGGGCGCGGGCTCGGAGGACGGGTCTACTCTGGCTCAGTGGCTGGTTATCGCGGCGACCGTGGTATGGGCTGTTCGGTGTTCGATTTCGCACTTCCAGGAGATCGAGAAGCATGAGATCCTGGAGGCAGTTCTCCAACACGGCGGGGAGGTGCGTATAGGTTAAAGCTTACATGCAGGGCGGGAGACGAGGGCCGTCGCCCGATGTGTGGGAGAGGCCAGGAACGCACTATCATTAGCGAGGGTGCGGTATCGGTAATGGTATCTGGGTGTTATTTTCGTGAGTGCGGGCGTGCGGTGGGTGTGTGGCGAGAGAGGCTGGAGGCGGTGTGCAGCGGTATCGCCCAATGGGGGCCCGAGGATGCCCCGCGCGATGGCCAATGAGAGCGTCGGGCGGGCACTAGGCGGATAATTGGACGAGGGAGCCCAGCAAATAATGAGGTCGGGCGAAAAGGCTTCGCGGGTGATTATCGTCGAGTGGCTGGAAGCGTCCAGTCGTTGTGCGTCGGGTCTGGCAGGCGCACGAACAACGCCGCGGACCCGCCCGGCGACTGCCTAAAGGGGCAATGACTGTCTGCGCGTCTCAGCAAAGCCACTCACGTCGTCTGCATTTCGTTGCTCTTGACTCTTCATTGCAGGTCGCGAGACCACCCTCCATTCTTTTACCTGCTGCTGCCTGCATACTTACTCTCTCTCTCATTCTCATTGAGTGCATCTGCGCGTTGGAACCTAATCTACGGCGTGTGTCGTCGTGCGTACTGCCAGAAGGACAAGCGCTGCCTCGAGGCCCGGCGGCTGGATCACGGTGTACGTATGATATCCTCTGATATCGCCCCCTCCGACCGTTCTCACATACATATATCCCCCCTCCAGCCATCTCCAAGATACGCTTATATCTCCCTCCGTACCCCCGCGTCCCGTCCTCCCCTTCCCCCGCTGCTATCCCATACTAGTACCGCACTCATCACTCGACCACCGCGCTCGACCACTCAACGCCGACGCACTCATCACCCGCGCCCGTCGACTCGTATGCCAGCATGCACCCACGCGGCCGCTCACGAGACGTGTCGCCCCTTGCGATAGCAACCACCACCCTCGCCGTTCCCCAACCTGAGTTCAATTTCTACCCCGCCGCCAAGCAGATGCATCCAGGACATCAACCACACCCATCGGCGGCGGCGCGCCCCAACACGCACGCAGACCCCGTTCCCGTTCTCTACCTGCTGCCAGACGTGCCACCCCCACCACTGCCGTCGACTAGCACTACCGCCACGGACGCATCCCCACCGTTTAGGTACTGTCTTCTTTCTTCTCTCCCCATTCTCGCCTGCGTACTGACCCGTATATGCTCTACGTTCGCAGCCACTCGTCGCACTCGTCGACCGCGTCGACCTCGCCAGAACCGACGCCCGCGCCCTCAACGCCGCCCGACCTCGTCGCCACACACGACCCCTTCCCCCCACGGTGCCACCTCCCCTTACCCTTACCCGCACCCATCCCCATGTCCGCGCCCATCCCCCTCCCCCCCGCCTCTACCACTACCACCAGCACGTCCACCCCATCCTACGACAGCGATTACTGGGACTCGCCGCCCTCGCCGCCGCACACCCTCCAAGACCAGATGCACACCGCGTACGCACACGACAACCTGCACCTCGCCGCGATCCTCCTCCTCCAGCTGCGCGGCATCGCCGTCACGTCCGACGCGGACCCGCGCATCGCCGAGGTGTCCGACGCGGACTTCGCTGCTGCGTTCCTCCCGCGACGCGGGGGGTTCGTCCTCGACGCCGAGGCTCAACGGCGGTGCATCGAAGGGCAGAAGAGGGAGCAGGAGAGGAGGAAGAGGCGGGAACGGGAGGAAAGGCTGAGGGCGATTGAAAGGGTGTGGGAACGGAGTCGAAGGTGTGTGAGGGAGGAGAAGGCAAGGGAGGCGAGGAGGAGGGAGGAGGAGGCGAGGAAGCGGCGGAGGCGGGAGATCGAGGCGAGGGAGAGGGAAAGGGAGGTTAGGGAGGAGGAGAGGAGGAGGGAGGTGATGCGCTTTCCGAGGAATGTGCGGGCGCAGGCGCGCGCGGTGTTGTCGTATGAGGCCTTGCCCGTCGCGCCGTCGCGTGAAGCTGCTGTGTCGCGCTCCCCGCCCCAGTCTAGGACTACGCCGCACACAGATGACGACGGTCCCAACTTCGAATACGCGCTGATGCCCCCCGTGCCCGCCGCCCGGCTCGCCCTCTCTACGCCCTCTTCCCTCACCTCCCTCTCCTCCTACACCTCCCTCTCCTCCCATACCTCCCTATCATCCCAGCGCACCTCCACCTCCTCGCGCCCGGCGTCCCTGCGCGAACTCGCAGCGCTCAGCACCACCGCCGTCTCCTTCGCGGACGTCCTGCGCAGCATGTTCGGGCCGCTGTTTCCTGTTGACGAATTGGGGGAAAAGCCGAAGCAGAGGAGGGGGAGGAGGCAGGTGGAGTTGTTGGATGCGTTGGTTAGTGCGTGTCCGTGGGAGGGTGGTGGGAGTGGGAGTAGTGGCAATACTGGCAATGCTACGAGTGGACAAAGCCGAATGAACGGTGCAGGGGGCAAGAACGCGACCGATGGGCTAGCAGGCTCTGCGCCCTCCGTCCGCACCAGCACCAGCACCAGTACGGGTAGCAGCAGTACGAGTGCGGCACCGACGTCGCCCTCGGTCCTCTCGCGCTCGATGTCCTGGTTCTCCTTCGGCAGCCGCGCGTCCGCATCTTCGTCGAGCAAGCAGTCAGTATCCGCCACCTCCGCTGTGTCCGCTGTGTCCACTTCGACCGCGCCGACCTCGTCTTACGTCTCCTCTGCGTCCTCATGCCCATCCCCTTCGATGTCCGCATCCACGTCCACGTTAAGCCAAAGCCAGAGCCAGACCCCGACACGTACACGCGTTCCAGCCCGCCGCAAACATATACCCCACCGCCCCACGATACCCGTCGCGCCCGCCGACGATCCGCTCTGTCCCCCGTCCCCCTCCTCTCGCCGACACCAACACTACCACAAGCACGCGTACGCGCATGCGCATTCACAGTCGCAAGCGTATGATAAGTCTACGGATACGCTGTGTATTGTGCGCGGGCGGCCGTTGACGCGTCCACCACCCGCCTCGTCTTCGCACTCGTCTTCGCACTCATCTGCATCCTCATTGAAGTCTGGATCTTCGAGTACACAGCAACGGGAGAGAGACGGAGAGGGAGAGGGGAGCCTCGTGCGCCGGCTGAGCCGCTCGGTGTCCTCGTTCATCGACGCCGCGGCGCAGTTCCACCGCGCGTACGTGCGCGCGACGATGCACGCCGCCGGGGCTGAGCTTTACCTCCCATCGTCTTCTTCTTCTTCCTGCTACCATTCACGCTCTTCACATTCGCACTCACATTCGCACTCCTGCCATTCGCACTCCAACTCGCATTCGAGGTCGAGAAGCCGCACTCGGAGTCACTCTGCAGTGTACATCGGCTCGGGTAAGGGTGAGGGTGAGGGAAAGGAGCTGAGGCCGGAGGGCTACCGCGCGAGCGCGGACGACGTCTTCGCCTTCACGTCCACCCCTTCACCCTCCTCCTCCACCACCACCACCACCACCACCTCCTCCTCAACCTCCAGCACTACAGCGAACACGTCTGTGCAGCCCGAACGCGAACGCACCGCCATCCCCCTCTCGCCCACCTACACCACCACCTCCGGCTCCTCTATCCGCACACCGCCGACATACCCCCTCACCTTCCCCCTCCCGCGCCCCCTCCCGCGCTCGCCCTTCCGCCTCGCGCCGCCGCCGCCCACGCGCACCTCGCGCTTGCGGCCGATCGCTAACCCCCTCCTCCTCCGGCTGCGTGCGCTCGAGAACGCGTACGGTGCGCTGGTAGGCATGGGCGAGGGCGGGATGGGGATGGGGATGGGGGTGAAGGAGAAGATCGTGGGCGTTGCGTGGGAGGGGATCGGGCGGAGTGGGTTGGTGCGGGAGGTCAAGCCTCAGCCCCAGCCCGCGACGGCGACGGCGACGACGACAGCACCCAAGAGTCAGAATAAGAGGTATGGGAGTCAGTATTATTATGGGGGCGGGTATGGGTGTGGGTATGGGCGGATGTGAATTCAGCACTCCGCATTTGTTTGGTTGGTTTATGGGAACTGTTGCCTAGTGCCCACTGCTGCTGTTTATTCCTCCCTTATGATCCCTCTTGCTTTTGTGTTGACGGACTCGTCACCACCGCCACACGGACTCACTTTATAATATCCTATAGTTCTTCCAACACACCTACACGCTTACCACTTACAACTTTACACTCTTACATGCTCGCACTTCCACATTTGCACTCTTGCACACCTACACTCACGCACCTACGCACTCACGCACTCGCACCTCGCTCTCCCACTTGCTTTGCCCTGCTCCTCTCTCCACATCCCATACCGGTACCCTTGCTTAGTGATATGTTACAATAGCTCTTTCTTCCTTCCTTCTCACTCTTACCTCTTACTCTTGCATCTACATTGCATTTTGCATTGCGTTGATACCGTACAAGAATCATGCGCGCCACCTCACCACCTCCCACTACACCACCTCGCCACATCGCATCGTGACGTCGCGACGTCGTCACGTATATACCTACCCGTAGATATCTACCCTCTGCCACTGTTGTACATGTATACCTCTGTATAATCGATGTTTTCTAGGTATTGAGATTTGGCGGCAGTTAGATTGAGGTTTGGTACGAGATACGTAGGCATGAGAGTCTTTCCTGTGCCACATATGTAGAATGAATCAAGGACGCGCACTTCCAGGAATCTCTATCCGTGCAAAATGGGGAGGAGCTCTCCTGACGGTACTGCACGATGTATAATGTCTACAACGGACCACGGTAAAGACTAATACTGATTATGCAAGTGCGAACTTATAAAAAGAGTGTATGCGTTTGATAATAACAGAGTCCAGACGTAATGCGACAAAGACGAAGATAATGCTATAATACACATGCCGGTTCTCATGGAAAGTATGCTACAGACAGACAGAAGAGAAAGTCTTTCACGAAAAGCTAATCCACTTCACTTGCCGTTCGTACGCGTCCCCTTCTGCGCAGGCTGCCGTGCCCGCGGCCTCCTCGTCCCCGTCCCCTTCCCCTGCACAGTCACCCCCGCACCGCCCTGCACGCGATAATTCTCGCTCCCGGGCTCCGCAATGAAGATCGTAGTATTCTGCGCCGCCGGCGGAAAATTGCTCGCCTGCCGCTGCAATGCACCCGGCTTCGTTATCGAGGCGGACGGCGGCATGTACTCGTGCACAAAGTCCGTCACAGGAGCGCTTGTCGGAATGGAGGACTGCGCGAATGCAGGAGTCACTTGCGGGCTGGTCACGCGCCCGCCTTCGTTCTGCTGTACAATGCAAGTACCGGTGCTGGTGCTGGTGCTCGTTGATGGCTGAGGACCCGCGTCCGCGGATACGTCATAAGTCGGATTCCGCGACCTGAGCACGGGGCTCTCGAGGAGCTCGCTGATTTGCATACATGCCGCGCTAGAGCGTTCGCGAATATGCGCGGGGAACGAGTACGGATCCGGAGACCAGAAAGCACTGGTGGCTGTAGTAGCCGTTTCGGACAGAGCGGGCGTGCAGGAAGGCGAAGGGACGACGCTGATCGGATGGGAACGACTGCCGTAGAGGAGCCAGCTGCTGAATTCGTTGGGAGTGCCGGGCGGAGCTTCGGGGAGTCGAGGGGTTCTATGCTGCATGTCTGTTGGACCGTCCACAATAGGTTTTAAAGGACGGTTAGGAGCTAAAGCCGTATCCCTAGGAATGATACCGGGGGTAGGCGCAAAAGATGTAGAGGCGGTATTGCGTCCACTGCAGGCAAGCCGATCATAATACGTTTGAACTTGTTGCGTCATAAAAGCCTTATAGGAACCAACGGATTCTTCGATACCACGAGCAGGAGGGAGGACGTCGACCAGAGACTTGTACAGAGCTTCACGCAGAGGCTGAGGCAGAACTTGTTCTTCATGGAGAGGCGAGATACCATATGCGTGCGAATCGTCTCCTTGGGCGACTCCAGGAGCATACATATGCGAAGAGCTGACGGCTGACCCGTCATAAGGGATCCGTTGTTGTTCCGCGATCCAGAGAGATGTACGCTCCGCTGGGACTTGACAAAAGATCGATCCGTGGGTATGTAAAGGCACTGAGAAACTTGAAGGCGATGTGGGACACGAGGCACGAGACTCAAGTAGAGTTCCAGGAGTAGGAAGACCATGAACCCGAGGAGAGGCGAAGCAAGGACTGTCGCTGAAGTCGGCAAAGTCAGGAACTTCGAGGTTATCTTGCTGGCAGGCGTCATAAGGTGCACTAGTCTCAGACAAGATAGGGGCAGGCAGCACAGTTGGAGACAAAAGCGGCGTCGACGCGTCGCTGTCCGTAGACTCGAGATCGTACGCTTGACCAGGACTGCCGGCATCGGTAGCGCGACAATTTCTAAGAGTCCTCTGAGTCGCGTGTCAGTCAATCCAAAAGCGCGCATACAAGCGTGAATGCCATAGTAAACCCTTACCTTCTCCGAGCCAATCCCATCAGCACGGGCTCTGGCGATACGTCTTTCTTCTCGTTGCTCAGAAGACGCGACGCGCAGGCCTTTGTTATGGAACCAGTCGTAGATGTGACGTCTGTCGATGTTGTGTCGCTGCTGTATTGCCTGCCTAACGGAAAACGATGGCATCTCCTTCATACCGGGTAAAAGTAGCGCTTCCAGTTCCATGATGAGTCCTGGACCAAGTCGAACGGCAAGACTTTCGGGATTCATGCGCCTCCGGATACCTGCAGCCTTCGCCGTAGGGTCTCCACCACAGAGTAATGCAGGCGAGATAGTCATGGACGGCTCTCTCCTATGGTTGGTCTCATTGGGGCTCGCACTAGGACCACATTTCGTGCCTTCAGAAGTATTGGGAGGCGCAGACATTCGGGGCCGTTTTGATGGGCGGGTTTCTTGAGGATCTGAATGTCGCTTTGGCATTTTGACGTGACTTGGTCGTGACTTCTGCTGTAAATAAAATAAAGGGATTGAACAATAAGTTTACAATTCTATGCCGAAGCCGTCTGCACTGCAGCGACGACGACGAGGGCGACGCGGTGGTCGACGTCAAGGATGGGGTTCCAAGAGTCCGCATTGGGATACTTACCCCAAGGTATGGGACCCCGGCCACTCTGGAGCGCAGAATACCGACATGCCCTGCGTACCGCAATACCGGAAGACAGAAGCTGGGAAGTGAACACCTGGTCAGAGTGAGCCGTGAATGTGATTACGATTATCGTCCAGTGCATGCATAACTTATAGACAATCAATGCGTCCGTTTCACCACACGCTCGGTCAGTACCTCCAGTGCACTCTTCGCCTCGCTGTCTGGCAGCAGCGCCAGGACCTCCTTCGCTTTGTCCGCATACGACCGTGCAAGTTCTCGCGTGCGCTCTACGCCTGACGAGCGTCGTACAAGATCCCTCGCCTAAAAAAGTTGCACATCAGATAAGGTGAAGCAAGCAGATGAAGCGTATAGATGCTTCACCAATTCAACATCGCCTGGTTCCTTGAACTTGCGTTCGATTACAGGACCCAGTTCTGGATACTCTTCCCAAGCAAAGAGTGCGGGACCGGTAGCGAGACCCAGCTTAAGGTCGGCACCGCCAGGTTTGCCCAGCGTTCCCTCGCCCCCTTCGTAATCCAGGGTATCATCGACGAGCTAGACACATAGCCAAAGTGAACACATCTTCTCCTGCACCGTGAAAGAAGCATACCTGGAATGCGATGCCAAGATTGCGACCATACGCGTACGCCGCCTCCTTCCAGACCTCGCCCTCCTTGCACCCTCCCAAGACAACCGCGGCCCGTGCACCCTTCGCCATCAGACTCGCCGTCTTCAGATACGATTTCTGCAGATATAGATCCCAGTTGTGCCTCCCCACTCCTGGAGTCGTTACTCCCGCAATGCCAAGGTCCTCTCCGTGCACTGCTTTCAGCTGCAGGATTTCCCCTTCGACTAAATTGGCGATAACACTCGCAATGAGCTCCACGACCTCGTTCTCTCCGAGGCGCGACAAGGCCGCACTAGTACGACCTAGCAGGAAATCTCCAGCCAACACAGAAAGCTTGTTTCCGAATGCCGCAGGAGCGGAGGCAGCACCGCGCCGGAGAGGAGACTTGTCGATAACGTCATCGTGCAGCAGAGATGCGACGTGAATCATCTCCACAATCTGCGCCAGCCGCATCTGTGTGGGAAGGACAGTAGGTATCGCTGTAAGAGTCCGTATGACATGTTCGAGAGGTGCGGGCGGGGGTTGTGGTGGACGGTGAGGCGGCCTCGGAGGTTGTAGGGAGAAGGTGGAGGAGAACGACGCGGTATCGTCGGGCATGCTAGGGTTCCAATCGTTCAGAACGTCCGGACGCGTTAACGGTCGGTCCAACTCCTCTGCGCGACCCCCCGCACCCTCGCATTGCGCTGCCCACTGCTTCTCATGCCACCGTTCCCCGAGTCCATTGGTAGCCTGCGAGAATAGGAGTACGAGCAACGGCCGCAGCTGTTTTGATGGATGCAAGAAGTAGTACCTCGCAATTTCCGTTAGGGAAGGATGTGAGGAGCCCAGCAGGTTTAGCAATGTTTCTCGCAGATGGTTGATTTGTGGTGCAAGTATAACGAAAGGGTCCGGACGCGACTTCCGGGTCGATGAGGGCGTACCTCCGGAGAGAGACTTCTCATGCAGAGGCGTACTTTGGGACTCGACATGTCGCACCTTTTGAGTGGATGCATGCGCGCTGTAGGACCTCGTAGGTGTTCGTGTGACTGCGGCTAGGGACGCGCAGGCTGCAGACTGCTTGAACGAGCCGTAATTTTGGCGAGAGACGCGCACCGCTTTAACAGACCATCGTCGCATGACCAGCAAGGACGCTCAAGCAACGCGTACGCTGAGAGGGTCGATGAGAGAGTGAGTGTACAAGAGAGAGAGTGACGCTGTTCGGCTTGGTGAAGTGCCTCCGGAGTCGAGCGTTAGAAATGTTCGACCATCCACGCGGTCATCTCGGAGGCGGACAACGACTTTTCCCGCAAAGCGGATCGAATTCCAGACTTACGTCGTCATTCACGCCCGAGCAATGTGATTGATACAGTATTATCAGGTGTGCCTGAGGATTTTCTATCCTGCTCATGCGAGACGACAGCATCAAGAACGATGTGCTAACCCTAAAATATTATTATATATGATTGCTTGTAGGATACAATCCAGGGTGTACACTGTGCAGAGAGGGTAGTAGATGAATCCAGAGGGGTATAGGCATGCAGTTTCATCCTGCAGAGCGATAACATGGCGACAACGATAGCACGAAAGTCAATAGAAGTGTAGAGGGGTACAATCTGTCTCATTGCCCGTTTAGCGACGTCAGTGCACATTACGTCTGGATGGGAGACTGACCTTGTGCAGATGCCATTTGCTTGTGTTGATACACTGTTTTAACGATTCGGACGTTGTGGACTGCTTATAGGGGATGAGGGTGCGGTGGCCAACTTGACTTGTAGGTCTTTCACTGGTTGTTCAAGGTGTTGTACAAGCTGTCTCGCCTGCACAGTAGACGGCGAGAGTCAGGAGGGCATTGTCACTGGTCAGTCATGAGACCAGGAACGCACCTTATGCTCCAAATCTTTCCAACTTACACACTCATCCGCGTTCATGGCAAGTAGGAGTATTGGCTGATCCTCTTCAGAGTTGCCACCGAAGTCTTTGCGGGGCTGTTCTACGGGCAACACAAGCAGATGTCCGAGCTGCGTTTCATGCGATAAGTGTATGGCACTTCGCAGATAATATACGAGCACATACTTCGCAATCTACCATTCCGATACCCTGCTCTCTAGTCTCCTGCCATATCTCTCCACTTAAACCAATCACAACGCGGACCTCATCCTTCGACCTTGACGGATCAGACGCGTATGAGACTAGATGTCCTTCCGGGGTAAATAGCACTGCAGTGTGTAGTGTTGGTAAAGAGAGCACTTGAAGAAGAAGGCTTCGCAGATTGGGCAGGTTTAGCATGTCGACATTCAGAATATCATTCGAGTCATACCGATCCAAGCAGGTCGTTATACGGTGGTCGAGGTCCCTCGATCAATTCCCACGCCCCGACGCGATCACGAGCGCGAGCGCGATATTGATGCCGCTCTGGCGCGCTCCTGAAGTTGCCAAGTACTGCCTGACAGTACTAGTCACTGACTCCGTCACGCTAGTATAGTCCCGAATTGACAGCTTTTTGTCTCCATGAAAGAAACTATACTGGTCTCTGTAACTTTCATAGGCGAAGATTTTGAGGTCTGTCCGTCAGCACTTCTAGTTAGCAATTCTTTTGATGACCCGCCTTACTTTCACACTAGTGACAGTACGCACCGCTGTATTGAATTTTGGATATGCGCTGGTCTCCGGCATACTTTCATGAAACGTTCATACAAATTCAGGGAATACAGAACGCATCGATTTATCTCAGACCGTGGATAGATATGCAGGCCTATTCCCGCGTATAATGTAGAAGATGGACGTATGTGAAGCTTTCTTATTTTTACTCACTATCTGATAGTATGACAGATATAATTCTTGTGCAGTGGCAATTTGAAAAAGCTGCTTGTCTTGCGACTTCCAGTAATCGGACATGGACCTTGGATCCATGCTGCATATAAGTACCACCATTGGAAGCCGTGTATTTCATGTTGATACACTGGATGAACGGCTGTCTCCGAATTTCCTCCAGTCTACTGGACCGGTATGCTTAGATACCAGTAAGTTTCCGATACGTTATTTTTGAGCGTAGAATGATGACCGTCTCGTATCACAATATCTGATATTCGTCGCATTGGTGTGATGATATGTCCAAGTTCTATTGTCTGTCGTGCACGCAACATCCGCTTCCCCGAGACCCGTCGAGATGGCGTTTTTATAGCTTCTTGTTCCGGGTGTGTGCCGTGGAACTAAATATTCTACGATATTTTCGCAATTGCTACCAGTACGTAAAACATTCAGACACCGTGACCATCATTACCCGAACCTGACAGTTACTCCACCTATAGCTATATCTCCCCTCGGATCCGTGGGGGTTCAGGACATCCCCTCCTTGACATCGGATTCGTGTTCCTTGTGAACAGTACTCTCGGCTGTATCGTCAACGACCGATCCTACAGGAGCCGGCTCTTCATAGCCAAAGCGAACGCACAGTCATCAATTGTGGCAATTCGAGCTTCCACATCCCGTCTACGCCGCGTGAAATGAAGAACTTGCCATTATCCCCAACATCTCCTCTTCTAGATCCACTGCATGGCACCGTCGGTACCAGCTTAGCGCTGCTATCACGGCAAACCGCATTTCACCCGCTCTCGTGGAAGCATACTCTCGGCGGTAGGTCTTCCAGCCGGTGCATATTTGCTCATCTCACACTTCCACCCGCCATCTAACAAGAAGAACGCCACACCATACGACACGTTCCCTCTTCTAGAATAGGCACACCTCCCTGAGTAAAACCTATCTGAGATCACAGTACCACTCGTTCGTGACCTCTTTCTATGTACAGGTACCACTTGATCGTATTTCCAGTGGCATAGCTGTTACTCACAAGCACGGAGCGGGTACACCGCCGCATCGACGATGCGGGAGCATATGACCCATGTTTTCACACGCCGGGTTGTGCACGCATGCTCGACAACAGTCTCGGCGAGGGGGCCCATGCGAAGGGTGCGCTAGCTTCTGACTGATATTATCTATCAGTCCAATGGTAGTGAACAGAATGTGCATCCTCTTACTAGGCCCTCAGAACGTCTTAGTATCAAAGGCCAGAGCAGGTATAAGTAAACCCTCACGGCTCCGACCTCTGCACCCGCGATGGCTCGACGACACGAAAACGGTCTTGTAATCCCTCCGCTTGTGTTCGGGTTCCCATGTATGCCGACCATCGTTTCCGCATCTCTTGGTGAATTTCTATAGATGAGACCCATGTCCATGATTCAAATGCTACATACATCACGATTGTTTCTAAATCTGACTCGGAACCCGCTAAGTTTCTAACCATTGGTACGGAAATCATTAATTCGTTTTGGTCATATATTGTACAGGTATTATCCCATCCAGATGTTGTACGTAGGAACATAAGCGCATTAGATATGCGGTTTCCAGCCGTCCATGTGGATACAGTAGTTAACGGATGTGTAGTTTTGGGCAACTATACTGTTCATCTTCCGGTCTACAGCTCTCTGCAGTTCATTATACTACAGTCGCCACGTACAGTACCGTTCATGCTATTCAGTCGCGATGTTCTATGTGGCACTCAATAAATAGTAATAGTTAAAAGACCGGAATGAGGCGTGTCAAGCGTAAAGTACTGGTTCAAACCAGTCCAAGTCAGTAGTAGGCAATAGGCGACGAAGAGAAGGAAAACGAGAATGATGATAACGATTTAATGGGAAGGTGCTACTAGCGTTTTTGTTGCTGTATCATAGCGTGGTTTCAGTAAACTATTACTGGTCGAAGGCAACGTTACTCACCTGTAGATATGACATCAAGGCCGAATACTGCCCAGGGGGAGGCATCGAATTTACACCTGCTGGGTGGGGTGCGCCTTGCATTTGAGGAGGAGGCATACCATACATATTCGGTGGCATAGACGGCGGCGGTGTCGGTTGCTGGGATTGTCCTTGTCCACTCTGCTGCAACAATGCAAGAAGATTAGGCGGTAGGCCCGTTAGTGATGGCGCGTTGTTGGTCCCAGATTGCGAGTTTTGTGAGGCCTGTGGGGGCGATTGCATCTGGGGTGGTGGAGGGTACCCTTGTGGTGCACCAGGATACGGTGGCATAGGCGGAGGAGCACCGTAGTATGAATTTGGCGGCTGGGAAGGCGGCATTGGCGGCGGGGGCATTTGAGAGGGGGGTACTGCTTGAGGAGCGGGGGCTGCCGGAGGCGAGCCCTGCGGAGGCTGCTTCAACGCGGCCAATAGCTGCGAAAGCGTCAGATAACCGAACTGGTAACGAATAGAGATGGGTTGGGGCTTACCTGTTGAACCTTCTTTGCTTGTTCCAAACGCTCGTCCGGAGGCTGTGATGACATCTCAGACTCAGCGTCGAACGTGCACTCGGATGAAATCCACTCACAGGAACGGAGACAGCGGGCGGCGGCTGACTGTAAGTGGGAGGTGGCGGCGGCGGCCCTCCATAAGGAGGACCCATTGGTCCAGGACCACCAGGGCCACCCGGACCACCAGGGCCCCCGAATCCTCTGCCATCGAAGCGATCACCGAAGCCTCCACCACGCATTGACCTACCAAATTCGTCTGAATCCATTGATCTACGGCCACGGTCTCTGCCGCCACCTCCACTTCCGTCGCTACCCCAATCGCCTCGACGATCCCAGTCATCGCCGCCACCGCCTCCCCAACCACCTCGCCCTCTACTACGCCCACCACGCCCACCGCGACGACCGCGTTGAGGAGGTTCATCCCAATCGCGACCTCCTCGGTCAAAACCACCACCACCGCCACCTCTATCACCTCTCCTATATACGTTGTTACTTATAAGCTCGATGTTTAGCTTGATTAACGTACCTGGGTGATTGGGCTCGGGGATTGTCCAGCTCAGAGGCGAAGACAATCTCCATTACTCCATCCTGGAGGCCTTGATGCCGCAGGCGATCATGCGCTTCCTCGCACGCCTAAGGGATAATTCAGAAGCTGAATGGACATATCAAGCCCACCAACGCACCCTAGTATCGAAGAACTCCACGTATCGCTGGCTGTAAGAACTCGTCAGACTTTGTGCAAATTAAACGGCTTGTTTACTCACTCAATTCTGTCGCCAACTGGGCGCACTGATCGCACATCGCCAAACTGCTGGAACTTACGTCGCACCTCATTGTCATCTATGAGTTGCCCTGTTGCTGAATTTCTTAGTGTAACCAGTAGCGTTCCCTGCAGTTGCTACATAAATCAGTTCGATACCGCTAAGAGAGATAGAAGCCGCATGAAAAGCTTCGTATATACCTGATTCCTGTCCTTCTCAGCACCTCTCGCTCCATGATCATCTCGAGGTAGTGAGTAATGTACATCGATCTGAGTCGAGTTAATATCGATACGGTATACAATCGATGTTTCGACTTACAGGTCTACCACTGATTTCGGAGCCTTGGAGACGCTCTCTTGCTCTTTCTGCTGCACGAATGTCGTACTGTCGCGGACTGTTTAAGGCACCAGAATTGCAATGATGAATGCACTCACGTAAGTGACAAATACCATCCCGCGGTTTGATATCAGATCGAAAAAGGTCTTAATCTCTCCATGCTCTTCGAACAGACGACGTACATCGTCACTGTTTGTTTCATACTAGAATAAACAGTGAAGATCAGCTTACGACTCATGACACACGAAGAGAATGCGGTCATCGGGGGATGTAAATGACTCAATCTCTCAGTGGGTTTCAAATCAAGACTTGCCTTGATGTTGCGGATGAACAAGGTGCGACATGGACGTTCTCGCTGAATACGCTCTTCAATAATTGACTCGTCCCTCTCGCGTCGAGGAGCACCACCTCGTTTTTGGCGTCCGAAGCCACCGTAATTGGAACCTGAACCGTCTAACGCAATCGGACGTAAGACCACCATATCATTCGCAACAACTGAGAAGACTGAGCAGGATAGGTCGCAAAGCCTGTTGCACTAGCTATATCCATCCGAGTAGCTCACAGGTTACGTTGAACTCCTGATGTTGTCGAAAGCTTGAAGTTAAAGCCACGCTGCGGCCATCCAGGTTGCAACATGATGCTTGCCAACTGACACTCAAAATGAAGTGTGAATTCATTCGCGTGACCCTCAAGCCGTGGGCGGGGCATTTCCTGCTATCTTTTCAACTTCCGATGTGACGTTCGAGCGCACCTTCATAATTTCCATATCCTTCATCGTAATCGCCGGAATCCGGCGGGGGTACGTATTGGCCTTGCATGCCTGCATCGAAACTACCATTGTAGTACGGATCTTGAGGAGGCCCTGACTCGTAACCATTGTATCCTCCCATATCGCCTTGCGGGGGACCTTGATCGTAGGCATCATAAGCACCGTATGAACCGCCGCCGCCCCCACGACCACCGCGGAAGCCACCTCTACCTCGAGAGGGGCCTCCCCTTTCTGAGAAACGGTGGGTACGATCAGGCCCGAAGGCAGCAGGAGGGCCACCTCTACGGTTGGGGGGCCCATCGAAGCCCCCTCCACCGTACGGATGGTGCCTATTCATTTTCTGTGCAACTTTCTGGCTTTGGTTTGCGAACGACGAGCTGGATCCCTTATTGTGACGTGGCGTGTACGCTGCTTCAAGAATTCTCGGGTAGATAGGACTGTCGAACAAGCTGACACGGTCGTCAAAGGCGGGGGACTCAACTCTGACACAGATGAGAACGAGGTGAACACGAAGACGGTCGTTGAGAGCAAGGATGTGTCTTAGCCATGGCCATCAATTTTTCGTCGGTGTTGGGCCGGAGCGCCAAATTCCAGCCCAGATGGACACGTGGGCAACATTCACGTGGCCGTGCACGTGGAGACACACCTAACCCTAAGGAGCCGCGCCACGCCGCAGCGGCCTCGCTCTGGCAGGCTCTGCGCAACACACACGCCTTCACGCTCGGTGCTCCAATCTCTCCTCTCCTCCTTTCTGTCTCTCCCCATAACCATGTCCAAGCAATATCAGTTCAAGCTCGTGCTTCTAGGTAAGCACGCATCCTTCACACGTAGTCGTATCTGCACAGTCAATCAACCATATCATAGGAGAATCCGCTGTGGGGAAGTCCAGGTATGACGCTCCAAATCGCATTCAGTCGGCATGTGCTCATCCTGCCTCCTAGTCTCGTCCTGCGCTTCGTCAAAGATCAGTTTGATGACTACCGAGAAAGTACAATCGGAGGTTCGTGCCACTCCCCTCTGTGACCTTCCCAGACGCTGAGCTCTACGTGCAGCTGCGTTTCTCACCCAAACCGTAACGTTGGATGATGGGGCCAGTGTCAAGTTCGAGATATGGTAAATCTGACATCCTCTCTCGGCAAAAAGGAAGAACTCAGAAATTGTAGGGATACCGCAGGTCAGGAACGGTACAAGGTCTGTCGCCGCTTTTGTTCGGATTGTGTCATGACACTCACGACGCTTTGTCTGCGCAGTCATTGGTATGCATGCCTCTCACGGTGCTTTACATACGTTAAATAATACATCTCTCCAGGCCCCCATGTACTACCGCAATGCAAATTGCGCGGTGGTCGTATATGACATAACCCAGTCTGCATCCCTGGAGAAAGCACGGTCATGGATTCGCGAGCTCCAACGTCAAGCAGACCCTTCCATCGTCATTGCTCTCTGCGGAAACAAGACCGACCTCGATGCACGGCGACAGGTGACGCAAGAAGAGGCCAAGAAGTACGCAGAGGAAGAGGGGCTCATGTGGGGCGAGACCAGTGCCAAGTCAGGCGAAGGCGTTTCTGAGATATTCACTGAAATCGGTGCGTTTCTGCTTGCAAGCTATGAGCGAAATCAACCTTATTTGTTGTACATAATAGCCAAGAAGCTCCCGAAGAATGCGCCTCCATCAGCGAGAGCACCAGGCGGACGGACAGGTGCTGCCCGGGCTGGCGTCGATCTCACTAAGCAGGCGAACGGCACTGGCGCGCAGAACGAGCAATGCAACTGCTGAGCTCTGCAACCCTTCTACGATTCCCCTCCTTCTGCTCTTCTCCGGTTCACATCCAGCATTGCTCATCATCATTCAGATTCACGTGTTTTCTGCCTGTACTCATAATGTTTTCTATGTGGACTAGACCTTTTCCTATGATATACTACTTCGATCTGAACGCTACTTACTCGCACGTCTTACGTTCATAATTCAAGGACGAGCATGGTCAGTTTGTCTGCAGCTTCAATTCAATCTCCGATATAATACGTTGTGAGTAGTTGCATCGTAGTCTCTATTGAAGATCAGTGTTTACGAGACTTCCACACAGCTTGTTTGTTCATCCTCCTGTACACAAGGGTGCAGACTGCCTCAATAGACAAACAATTCATCGGTGAATTAGCCGAAGTATGTCGTACGCGATTGCTACCGGCTTTTGTATTGATCTCAACTGCTCTTAGTCTTGTTCCAGTATTTTCTGTCAATGAGTGCGCAGTGCAGCTAGTGTCAGTGCCTGGTCATGTCAGAAGTTTGTCTTAGAAATCTGCTCGCGGATACGATCGAGATATGGTTCGACCAGAACTCACCTCTACCACATGCCAGTGCTAACATATACTGCAGATCATCGATTGGAATGGTTCTTATATCCTTGCAGCAATTGTCCTTGCAGCAATTGTCTTTGACAGTCGCTGATCTGGATAAGTCAACACGCTGGCATGGAAGGGCGAGCAGGCGTGGAAGGAAAGATGAGCACACTGAGGCTAGGAAAGGGTCCACACTGGCAGGTCCACCTCATGTATCAGGTCGCCGCCGATACGACTGCAATCTAACCAGAGTCAGCTTCTGCTGTCAAATAGCCAGCTCGCAGATCCTTTGCGCTGGTTGAATCCAGGATGCCATCCAGAGTCGCCGGTATGGAAGGGTGAGCACACTTGTATGAAAGAATAGCAGTCTTATCGAGGTTTCTCCACACGTCTGAATCCAAGTCGCGGATGTGATCTCAATGGTGTTTTATCAGAGTTCGCTTCCGCTATTGCACGTTGATCCATGCATTGGTCGGGCACTAGATGGTGTTATGCTGTGTTGGGTCAATGTGCACACAAATGTCATGTCACAGTTGCTGGAACGGAAAGGTGAGCATTGAAGCTGGTATGGATGAGTGTCGTTGAGACAGTCGCGGGCCTATAAAACCGCTCCGCCTTGTCTAATGATATATAGCCTGCCTTTGGTAGAACGGGCTCGACATCAACCTGAACGATTGTCGTCTATTTGATCCTCGCCTCATGCGACCCTGGCCATGATTGCATTGTTACTTGTGCTCCTAGTAAGTCACGACTCTGTCACCGTCAATGAGCTTGCTCACCCTGGACAATTTGAAGGCACCTATAGGCCTTCTTGCCTCAGAGGCGATATGGATTTACTATTGTACGAACAGTTACTGTGTACCTCTGATCAAAGACATAACTATTGAGGATCACAATCTGCAGACGTCCATACCACTGTCGATCCGAACCCACATACAGCGATCAACCACACTCCCATGGCATTTGCAGCTTTCAAGGCATTCATGGGCCTGTTCAGTCATTATCATGTTTGCCATCCAAAGCGTAGCGGTCAAAGTAGCCTGCAAAAACTGCTATTTATGGCTACTCGGGCTAGTGTGGGCCGGTATCCCCTTGTGGGCCATCGTCATTAGCGTGCCAGTTGCCCGGATGGCGAGTATTACTTTTCAACTGAACGAGACACATGAAGACTGATGGTCTATCACGCAGCATGCGTGGAAGCACCGTTGTGACAGCTATCCCATGTACGCAATCCTCGATGGAAAGTCAAACAAAGATCCCAGTAGCGTTATCAACATCGCCAACTTCTACCAGCAAGGACGACCAGAGCCTTTGTTTGCGTACGAAATTCATGGAACGGGCGACAATTTGTGGACTTTCGATTTACGCAGCTGGAACAGTACACAATCCAGCATATCGCTCGAATTATACCCCACATTACAGTCTATACTTCTTGATCTTACGCACAATACTCTCAACAGAACTTGCACCGTGCCCACATCTTCCGCGGGCTCTAATATAACCACTCTCAACTTACTTCAGGATCATAATACCTCCCGGATGCTGTAGAGTGCGGGAACAAAGTGTATATCTTGTTTCCGCTCAACTTTTATGCCACTAAAACCGGTATAACACAGAGTTGACAGCCCCTCTAAAAGGCTCGTATCCGAGAGAGTTTGAGATCACGGACGCGCAAAATTCGAGCCACCTTCGACTGACTCAACTCCCGCAGGAATTTATTGATACAATACGTTATCCTAGGTACAAGTATACGAGAGATACTGCAGATGAGGCCAAGCTACAAGAATACAATATGTAAATATAATCTTCCGTCAGATATGCATGAGAGCGATTCGTTCATGAGAGCGACTCGATGAAAATGAGAGTATGTCATAGATAGGAAGGAGATCAAATGACCCTACTAGAATCCTGCCGCTTCCAACCCTTTCCGGATATCAGCGCTCGCCACTTCCGCCTGCAGCACTTCCTGGCTCTTAGTCCAAAACGACGCTGGGTCCTTTTCAGCCGCAACCACGAAGTTCATCTCGATGAACTGCATGATAGCCGGGTCTTGCGCAAACGGAAACGACCTATGTTGGAACGCGAGCATTGCGTCGATTGTGTCCGACCATTTACGCCGCTTCACGAAATTGAAGTAACGTTCACTTGGCTTTACGCTCTCTACGTCCGAGACGCTGTCGCCGCTGATGGAAGCGGCAGGGGTGTCCTTGTCCTTGTGCTGGTCATTTATGTGTACGACATCCGTGAGGTACATGCCGATGAAGGGCACGCAGGACGCGTCCGCATCGTGCTCGAGTGCCTGTTGCGCGCGCCGGAAGGGTGCGAAGCTGCTCGAGGGGTCGTTGAACTTCGTCAGTGAGTCAAGATGCGATGCCCGCCCGACGTGCGCCCACGTTAAGTGCAGTTTGGATATCACTGTACTGGAGAGTGCGGTGGCAATAGCGCTCATGGACGAGTAATTGTGCATAGCACTGCATTTCTAGAGGCACGCGTGAGAACTGCCAGACAAGTTGACACTGCATATTGACAGCCTACCTCTGCGACTTTGATCCAGAAGTCCACGGTGTCCGCTCTACGGCCGAGGTTCTCGGTCCATAAAATGCTCTGCTTGACCCACGCGGCTAGTTTATCGTGCAAAGCGCAAAAAGCGAGGAGGTTTCCGACCTTCTCGGTGACCCGTGTTTTCACCCAGTCAAGGCATTCTTGAGGGCGTATTTTCGAATAAAACCTGTGTTCGTATAGGCACAGCTGCTCTGCCAGCAGGGTAGGCTCCGTTCGCAGGAGCTCGTTCTTCGAGTCCTTGGTTTTCTTCCGTTTATGTGGCTTGCCAGACAACACCGGTGTCGCAGGCACAGCGAAAGTCTAAAATGTGTGGATGAGCTGCAACTCGGCGGCTGGGGGATCATGTCATAACGTACAAGACGTTCCAGTGCTTGCATGACCTCGGCAGCCATGGTCGCATTCTCTGACGGCGGTCTGATCTCGGACAGAAAATCTTGCAGCCTGCGCGCAATAGGTGGGTCCTCCTCGACCATGTCGTGGTCCACGAGCCAAGTCATGAAAATAGAGAGCACTCGTTTCTGAGTGGGTACAAGCCGCTTTACTCGCCACTCTTCTAACTCAGCTGCGGTCACCGCGTGCGGCACATCCAGATGATACCGCTCGAGGAAAAGGTCAAATATTTCATTTGCACTGCCAAAAGTTCTGAATGTTCTGAAAAAGACGTGTCGCAGCTTTTCGGCTTGCATCGGATCTGTGCATGTAGGACAAAACAGTCAGCGTCATGTCATTGATAAGGCTCGGAAAACAGGGCGCACTGAGTGGTTCCAGGGTAAGCCGTTCCACAATTGCCGGTAGTGTTCCAGCCTTGATGGCGCCGTCGTATTCCAATTGTATCTGGTCATCTCCGTGTATTGGACGCAGATACCACGGGTAGGATGCTTGCGCCGTCTTCGCCTCGTGTAACGCCTGCGCTTGAGCGTCTCCAGTGATCTTTCTGACCTTGTCAGTGCTGCGAGAGCTATGTGACCGCATCGAGCCGCTCACGGACTCCGGCAGAACTGGGCTTTGAATGAAGTCCTCGACCTCTTCGGCGCCGTGGGCCTCTAGAAGTACTGAAAGACGTTTCAACGAGAGGCTGTCCTCGATAAGCACTGGCCGCCGCCGGACGGAACGCGCATGGTCCAGCGGAGAGTTCTGTTTGACAGGGACCGCAGGTTGTGGACAGGACAGCGACCGTTTCACCGTGCCTGATCTTCCCATTTCGAATGTAGTGAGCGGGGCAGATTTCGGCGGGGGCTGTGGCATGGGGATCAAAGGTGAAGGTGGATACGCCTTGAACTTGGCTGCCTTTGACGGTGATATCAAAAGCTCTTGTCCGGGAGAGTATGGATTTGGAGTTTGATCTGGCGAGAATATGGGACTGACTGCGGGGGAGGTCACATCTTTGGGAAGGTCAGATTCATGGGGTGTAGGTGGCAAAGGCTGTAACAAGGAAAACCGGAAATGAGATTTCGTACCGCCCGGAGATCAAAACGCCTGACTTACTTTGCCAGTGTCGTCCACCATAGATATCCACTCATAGTCTGGGATAAGAGATGTGTTTTGTGTGTACGTGGAGATGGGCACAGCGTCATGAAGTTGTTTGGCATCGCCTTCAAACGCTCCGTAGAGCTCTCGTCGCTCTTTACAAGCACGCAGTTCTTCTACTGTTTCCTCCGATATGGGTTCTACATAGGCACTAGGTATCCATCCGACTTTCTGGTCGCCTTCTCTGATAGCAGCCCACCAACCCTGTGCCGAACTCGGTTTCAGTATGCAGTATGCAAGAACGATACACTCACGGACTCTTCCTGCTTTACGACCTCTAGGATCTCATTACCTCGGAACGATAGCTGATCGGCATCCGCCGCCTCGAAGTCGTAGACGCAGAACACGAAGAAGCTGTCTCCCGAGCTGCTGCTGTCGTAGGACGGCGCAATACTCGCCCTCGTGCTGGATGACAGGCTGGACATGGAGGAGACTGAAACTGGAGACCTCCGGCGATGATAGGTAACGGAGTCTATCGAGAGGCGAGGCAGATAACGGGCTCTTGCGTGCCCTTCAGGGTAATCCGACATGTTCCTTCGACTAGTAGAGATATGGGTAGTGTAGGAGGAGAAAGGCCAGCTCTCAAGTTATAGAGGAGGGTATCAGTATCAGCGCAGCGTAGTGCTTCAGGATGTCAGTCATTGTTCTCAATCCGAAATTGAGGCCGGTTATGGGCTGTTCGGTGCGAGATAGAGTTGATGGACAGGTGCTCGCGACCATCACCGCCCCCATCCGACTGATATATGGCACCTTCACGCCCGTTCCCAGCCAATATCAACAAACACGTTCGCACGAGCTTTTCAACATAGACCAAGAGCTGGAATATGTTCTAAACCAGAGTCTACGAACACTAAGAGTGGAGACCGTCTCGAAAGACAAGAAGATGGAGAAGCGTCTGTTATAAGATACACAAGAGATCAGACAGCTGGGCGACGAGCGTTGGAGGCGATGCAGGACACGAAGGCGATGAAACCCAGACCAGATTCCTGCACTGTTCAATGTTGACGACAGTCGGCGAACGCGGGCGCAGTCTACCTCCCACTAGACAGCTGAATTATGGCACGGTCATGCTATGCCTCCCGTATGTGCTGTGACCTGCCGCGACATTTAGATACCGTATAGGACTGGGACGATGCCGATTTGAGAACGTAGGCTGACGAATACCGTACCTGTGCATCCTCCCATCCTCCCTTCGGTCAAACCATGAAGGATACCCGCCAGTTCCGCGCTGCACACGCAACATACCCAACGATCCACCCTGATATCAAACCAAGACTGTGGTCGGCAACACTGATACGGCACTGCACAGTGCACATGCTTTCGCGTCGAAGCTTGGCCATCCGGGATAGGGATGTACTCGTGAGGATAGATGTTGTTATGGAAATTGTCGTAGCGATGGAACATGGGATTAGCTAGTTATATGTGGTAACGTCAAAGAACTGCAAAAGCGAAGTTTGTACATCACAATCTGCTGTGTAGTCGACGGATGAAACAGTGGTATTGCAGTGGTAGAAGTCGTTGGCAGCTTGCTGTGGAAGCGCTGTTGCAATATTCAAGTTTTGAGCGTCTACTCTCGAGATCTAATCTACAAACGGATCAAAAGGCAAGATCCAGGTCCCGATATCCTGGTAGTAGATTAGGGCGTCAGTTGAGGACGACAGGCACAACCTGGACATCGATAGAGCCTTGAAACGCGAACAACTGAGATAAACATACATACATCCCCGTACAATCATGGCTCCATGGAATGCGGCAAAGGCGAAGGTGAAAATGAGCTAGTTCTCGATTACAACTCAGAAACTGACCGTTCACGATGCTGCCCAGGTCCAGCTAAGGTGCACGCATCTTTCTAACACATCGGCAGAAGATCACCGCCACTCATCATCGTGACATACTAGGCTAGGTGTACAACGATTGCGCACGCTTCAGGAGAAGAAAGCAGCGCAGGCTAAGGCGTCAAGACGCGATATTGCCATGCTTCTAGAGAAGGGCAAAGTGGAAACTGCAAAAGTCAAGGTGGAGAGCAGTGAGTCATGCCCTGGTTGTACGCGGTAGCTCTGCTATCGCATTTATCTTGGTCCCTAACTCCGCCACCGTTTGACGTCTAGTTATCAACGAAGATATCTATGTCGAGCTATTGGAGTTACTCGAGCTTTACTCTGAGCTACTGCTTGCACGTTTTGGTTTACTCGATCAGAAGTGCGCGCACCTAGTTCATACTCCTCTATCGATTCAATTGACAGTTTTGACACATAGCACACCCGAACCAGACCCGGGTGTGAGTGAAGGCGTATGCGCCATCATCCATGCCGCTCCTCGTACTGAACTGAAAGGTATTCATCATTGTGGGCGCAAATGCTACGACTCTCTAAAATGTTGGTTAACACGCAGAACTACATATCTTAAGAGATATCTTGATGCACAAGTATGGGCGAGATTTCTCAATAGCGGTAATGGAAAACAGGAATGGCTGTGTGAGCGAGCGCGTGAGTACGAGCATCCAGTTTACGAGTATCAACTGATCTGTCGCTGCCAGGTCACGAGGAAACTAAGCACCCTTACGCCTCCTCCAAAACTGGTAGATGCTTATCTCGGAGAAATCGCCAGGGGGTACGGGATTGACTGGTCTCCTCCAGGAGAGCCCAAAGACGAGGATAATGATAACGGAGGCGAAGGAGGCGTAAAGGTAAGTCGGCATCCATCCTGACGCTACCGGGGTCGGATCCAGAGTTAAGCTTGTGCCGCTCATTTCACAGGAGGCCGAGAAGACCCCAGTGTTGGAGTCTCCCATACCGGACGCTGCCACGATTTCTGCAGAAGCAAGGAGTGCAGGCGTGCGGACGCCAAAGCTTCCGGAACTGCCACCGACCGAAGACGCGGAACCCGCACAGAAAGAGGTAACGAAAGAGACTGTGAAGCCAGCTCCGCCGGAGGACGACTTCGACGCGTTAGCAAAGCGATTTGCCGCTCTCAAGAAGCGTTGAGCTAGCTGCGCAGTTGCGTCGAGCATTGGATTTGCAAGAGACGGTGCCGGCGTCCAGCTATAATATCATTAGTGAGGCATCTTACCGCTATTCCTGCTCAGTGTTCACGTCCTCATATGCGCCCAGATATTGTATTTATATACTGTGTACGTGAATCCTGCCGTACTATACAATCCCCAAACGTATGCATGAAATCCACGAACATAAGTAGTCAGCTATGGGCGTCCCGGTAAGCGGGATATAGTAGTTGACCCTATCCTTGCGTAATGGGAATTGTGTCTCACTATATCTGGGAATCACAAACCGGTCTTCGCAGAGTTGTCCATATCCTGACGGAAACAAGCGTCCTGGAACCTAGATTAGTCGCAGAAGTCTGCCTCGTGCATAGCACTGCAGTATGAATTTGCGTAAGCTTCTCCGCCGACGCACAGTACAGTTTACAACAGTAGACATCACCTTGTTTCTGCCTCGGACGTGGATATACTCCGTGCCCGCCGTCCCACCTTCATAGTAAGTGGGCATTCATACTGCAAGACTGTGCACTACTATCGGTAACCATAGTCGTCACCCGTGGGTATATTGCTGATTTGAAAGGGAGTCTGAACCATGAGGCAGGTCTCGACCTGTTTACGAGCGTGCCAGCCCACTTATGACCACAAGTCGAGGACATTTCGGGAAAACAACACATGTTACAACACGATGTACCCCGTGTTTGCCCTGCGCACCCCTTCTGACTCGTCCTTACGGTCCGCGTATGTACTTATCGATGATAGAGAGGTGTCACCAAGCGAGTCCTGTCGAGAGCTGGGGCAGGGACGCGAGGTAGGCTCAGCGCACAGTCAGACTAACGGCACACTGTGCAATGTGCAAAACTAGAGCTGACAGCATGACCCGCGTGAAGACAACACGAGGCAGTCCTGTATATACGTCGCACTCTGTAACATACGGATTATTAGTCCGGTACGCCGCACCTGTTACCCCTGCTCACAAGGCGCGTTGTCACATAAGGTATCGGTAATGACCCAGCCTGCGAGTTTTGGGTCAATCAGTTACTTGATGGTGCGTGAGGGCGTGCGTACCAGAGACCTGCGGCAGGCCATCGGGCGGCTTGGAAGTTGCTATGCACATCTCAAGCTGGAAATGTCACAGCGTAGATTTGCTAATTCCTTGGCACTCTAGACTGAAGTTTAGTAGACGGTGCGATATATTAACTGGGCTCATAACAGATAGCAGGTATAGCATGCTCAGTCAAGAGCTTACCCCGGAGAGAGCACATACCTCCACCTATCCTCCCGACCCTCGCATGCGAGAATATTTCATCCGTGATTCGAAGAGGGTACACGAGCCAACCCCCCGATGACGACGCTCTACGTACCAGGTATTCCAGTTGATATCGGAGCGGACAGTGATCCGGAATTAATGCAGAAGTGTGGCCTTGAGTAACGCCATACCAACGAGTTTTCGGGGACGCTGCGGCAGAGGAGAAGGCGGGATCGATCACACGGGCCCACAGAGAACACCGATTCGTTCAAGTGTACGAGATCCATTGAGTGTAGGGCCCAGCTTGAGAATGTGCGCCACACAAGGCGTTCCGCGACACGGAGTCCATTGGAAAGTCAGGAGAGGTTGTAGAGCGATGTATCATGGAAGCCCATCGGTGGGAAAGAGCAGGCAGGACCACCAGGGATCTTGAGTTCGGAGACGCTAAGGACGATTCGACATTCTATACAGCCCATCAGAGCCAGTGGACAATAACTCCCAATTAAGACCGGTGAAGACGCGCAGGGGGGACATTCTGCTGGAATTTCGCGCGATGCAACCGCTCCTCTTTCATGCAATGCTGGAAGAACCTTGCAATTCAGCACGTTCCAATGATGGCACAACCTTCTCGTTTCGATCCGTGGGAGTACCCAAGGCACGGCATCCGGGAAAGCTTGCTGGGACGTACATCTCCTTCACACATTTTGTCTCGTCGGAGACGATTAGAAAGTACCTATGACTAGGTTAGTAGAGGTCGGGGAGCGTACGGGGTTGTTGGCACTCACTAGTTTAGGAGGGGAGTCACACGACGACCGCTGAATTATAAGTGGATGCCAGCGATGGAAGGAAAAGCACATATTCTTGTCACAGGGGCGCTGCTCTTCGTCAATGTTAGCTTCTCGGGATCCAGACGTCCAGCACTCGAATAGCTGCCACAAGGTTAGCGACAGTCGCCCAGAGATAAACGTCAGCAAATCAAGTAACAAGAGAACCAGAGTCATGTGAAGGACTAGCTGCGGTCTGAGGCGATGTAGTTCCTTGGAGAGATTGCAGCAGGTCAACAGGCCAATGGCAAACGACTGTCTAGTATCTGGACTTTTGAGGAGAATGAGAGGCTCACTGCGGATAGTTTCCGGCCGCGAGGGTTTAGATCGGGGATGACGGATTTGATAACAAGGGCCGACTTGCACTACACGAGTTAGAGGTTAATCCAGATGAAAGAACACGATAACTTCGGTCGTACACGAGCAGCGAGAAGTGCCAAACCTTCCGGACGCGCCAGAAAGCCCGGCGGTGACATGCTAGGTGCACGGACTCGCTGCCGACTGGTCAGAGTCTCGAGACTTGTACCAGGCGGGGGACGGCGGCGGGAGAACACGGACACAGATCAGAGGATCCGGCCTCCGTTACCTGGTTCAATGAAGTGGTCAGTGAATGGTGTACATCAGTAGAGTTGAAGCATTCTCGGGTCGGCGGTCTTGCGGTTTTGATTCTCGCAGTGTGGGATTCGGAATCTCTTGATCATCGCGAAAGAGACAATGTGAGATTGGAAGAGATTGAATGGGCAGGTCAGCGGCGTGTACACGGTCTGCAGAAGGAGGGTTGTTCTGGGATGGCCCGCCGGAATCATCGAACCCTGCTGTGCACTTTGTTATTTTGTTTTCTGTCTGTCCCTTCTACATAATTACTGGCAGCTCTGAGAACGTTAACGCGCGCGCTTCACGGGAGACGCGCACGTGATTGGCAGCCCGATCCAGCGTTCGATTGGGTGTTTCCGCCGAATTTGTCTTTAGCAAATCACACCGCTCGCCTAGCAGGCTGTCTCCGCCGGTCCTCGTTTGTTCTGTTCTCTCGAATGTATATAATCAACCAACACCTCTCCTCTCCTCCCGGTACTCTTCATATACCTCTCACACATGCAAGCCTACCGTGCCGCGCAGAAAGCTTCATCTCACAACATGCCAACACCGTACGATGACGCTTCCGACGACGAGAGCGATGCTTATTCCGTGATGTCTACTTCTACCGGTTTCGCGGGAAGCGTGGCTACCTCCGCGACTACAGCAGACTGGGAGATGCGCTCAGCCTCTCGACCACCGTCTGTGTTCTCCATGACGAGCTCGCTACGTGCATCTGCTTATCGCCATGAATATGGCAGAGGTCTAAACAACTACTCCGAGGTCTATCGTCTGCCCGCGGACGACGAAGAGTTGGAGCGACTAGGTTAGTGCGGTTCACACTCGTCTCACCTATGCGCGTGTTTATTGTTCTTAGACAAGCAGCACATAATGTTCATGGAGGTGATGGGCAAGTACCCCCCGCCTATGGCCGAAGTCCTGGCCGATGACACGCCGGGCGAGACAAAGACATGTGTGGACCTCGGATGCGGCAGTGGCAGTTGGTTTGTATTTTTATCCGTCAATGTTTTGTCTATACTCACCACCAATTCGCGTTTAGGATACTCGATGCCGCGCGCGACTTTCCACATGTCACTGCGGTAGCTGTCGACCTTGTACCCATGCAAGTACTGTGAGTCTTGAGCCTATCGCGCATCTGCCAACTTGACACTTAGACCTTTCAGGAACATGCCACCAAACTGCAGGTCTGCATTAATGTGTTAAATCCACTTGTTGCGAGACATTGACGGTGTTTTCACTGAATAGGAGCGAGGTCGACGACATCAACCTCGGTCTGCAGCATTTTTACGGCGACTTCAACGTCGTCCATGCTCGACTCATTTCTTCCGGGGTGAGCAACCTTCCGAGGCCGATTGCGTCGGGCTCCCCAGCCAAGTTGTGGTTCCTGATCTGATCTGATACACGTAATTTGTATTGTCTAATCTAGATTCGCGATTACGAAAGCCTCGTCGATCACATTGCATTGACGGTTCGGCCAGGTGGCCTTGTCGACCTCACCGAGTTCGATTTCCGCATCTATGGCATGGACAAAAAACCTATACCAATCGAAAAGAACGCATCGGCTCTGGCGAAGTGGATGTATCTCGCGCATCAAGCTGTCAAGCAACAAGGTGGCGAACCCGACGCAGCTAATCATATGCACCGATGGTTTTCTGAACGCGAGGCCTTCGAAGACGTACATTATCGCTATTGGTGGTTTCAAACATCCAATTGGAACAAGGGTCAAGACGCAGAATCGCGGCGGCTGAACCGCTACGGGGCCGCCATGCGAGACGACATCCTTGTGAGCCCCATCACCGCTATCTCCCTTTATGACATGCTAATTCCCACCAGGCATTCCTTGGATCAGGGCGTCCGCTTCTACTCGGTTCTGGCCTTCCCGAACATATTGTGAACGACTGCGAAGACGCTGCACGTCGAGAGTTGCTTGAGGCAAAGGTTCCTTCTTACGTCTTGGTTGAAAATGTTTACGCACGCAGGAAGCGGTCGTAGAATTATAAGGTCGTAGAATTATAATTATGCTGCATACGGACTTGTCATATCCTGCTTTATATCCGCTTTGTCGAAGTTGTTTTCGCTGCTCATAGTACCATCATCCATATAATTGTTGTTCTACATGTATTATCCGCATCATTCACTGTCAATCTACCATCACCTCTGAATCACAACATATCATGACGGTCCAGGTGTAATTGAGCTCAAGACCTATAGTTGAGCTAAGCCGAGAAAGGCAAAAAGGATTGTCTCTCATGTCACCACACAAGTCGGCTCAGTTCGTGAAACCGGCAGCGCAAAACCAATAGATTTCGCCGTGCTAATGATCCGCCAGCCAGTGAGGCGGCGACTGCCCACCCGGCCAATGAGATAGGGGCATACCGAATATCATTGCATTGGCACATATGCATTGTACTGTGACACGGCGTGCCGGTGTCGTAGTCCAACCTGATTCTTGACAGATGCTCTAAATTATGCATCACTAGGACGTATATTGGAGGTTGTCTGGGTACCGTGGTGGAGGAGCCTCAGGGTCAGGTCTCAGCGGCGCTGCCCTGTCTATCCTTTGTGCAATAAGTTCGATGATCCGATTGACGTCCACTTCAGCTCCGGCTGAGGCATGGTTGCTAGGAGCTTGGTGACCGCTCGAACTAGCATGAGGGCCAGGGCCCGTTCGTGAAGAGGAGTTCGTCATGGTCACGTCTCTTCCGGGGCCCCGGACTTCGCATACTTGATTATCCAGATTGCTCGAGTACGGCAGGGGTTGTGGCGTCGACGCAGATTGGCTGATCATGAGTTTCTCGCGAGCGCTTCTGGATAGGTGCGGTACCGAGGGCGCCGGTTCTGCATACGGAGAGGGCGTCGTTGCGAGAATCGCGCGTCGGCGAGACTTGCGACAACGTAAGACGAGCAGCGTCAGGGCCAAGAGCATCAACACGACCCCAGCAATCACCGGTCCAACGATTACGCCCACATTCGTGTGTTTCGTGTTGACGTCTGAGACACTGCTGTGGGAAAAGAGACGATGAACATCAATATATATGTCCGCTCACAGTGCCGCACCTCGGATGATTACCAGTTGAAGCGGAAGATGGAGACATCTGGATTGTTGTTGTGTTGCTGACACGAGCGGGTACAGATGGTCCGACGGTCATATTATTCCCATACAACGTAATGGAACTCAACGTGAGCTTGTAACTATTGCCGCCAGTGTTGATGATCTCCAGGTTGTGTGTAGAAGAAGGGTCCAACCCGCTTTGAAACGCCAGCATCGTGTTCCCTACAAGCCACCAGGTACTAGCGTTGTACTGTGTTGACACGCCATCTAAAGTCTTCGGGCAGGTGAGCTCAGAAATTCGTGAAAGGGCCTAACACGCGGACTTACCACATTGTACAGGCCATGACCGTAGTTTGTCGAGGCGTTGACTGCTAACGCAACAGCTCCAGTGAAATTAAGAGACACCGCGGCGCCTGAGGACGTGGTAGCATAGAATGGTGCAGGATGCTCCTTATCGGGCACCTGTGGATCGGTCGTATTACCCCAATTGCCTCGATATTGCAACACGGTCGAATTTTGGTTGTCAACTGTAAGAGAAGTAGTCCTATCAAAGCGGTCAGTACTTTGTATATTCCTGATGAAGGACGACATACTGATCAGGCACTGTGTCAGATATCACCGCTCTATCGAACGCAAGTTGCTGCCCAGCATCACTTGGTCGAGCTGTCAAGTTGACAGTGTGCATTCCGTCAGCGAGATCTTGCGCACTGAACAGCAGATCACCAGATGACGGTAACTGATCGTGAAGTGACGAGTTTCCATCGAGGATGACGTCGTAGGGACTGCTTGAATTGCCATACAGATATACCGCTGAGCCTGGTGAATGTCTCTCAGTAAACTTCGAGATGTTTAGATCGTTGCACCACTCACCGTGAAACTGAAACGAAACGCTAGCTCCAGAAAAGTTAGAGAGATGATAAGAGTTCCCAATTGACTCCTCTCCACCCTCAGGGTTCGTCTCAAATCCAGATGCACTGAACCACGCTTGCCAGCCTCCTTGAAGGAACCCATCCGCTAGCAGAATTTGTGGTACATCAGGTATAGAGATGCGAATCAAGATATATCCACTTGCCGTATGGAGTGTACGAGAAGGTAGGGCTGGAATCGTCGATAGTGAAGTTGAGTAAGGTCGTACTCATAGTGAACTGGGATAACCTAGAGAATCGTCGCCTGATGAGACCGTGTAAGCAGGAGGTTAACAGCGTAAACAATCAAACGTCGGGGCTTTCATAAGAAATTATGACGCCCAGTAAACGCTGCTTGGAGATTCAAGAGGATCGCAGCAATGCGGAGAGTCATATGAACCGAGATGCGCCCTAGGGAACGGGACAGCAGATGCAGTGGAGTCGGTGACCGGCGATCTGTGGAAGTGCATCAAGAGTGCGCTATTGTTGGCCAGTGACTGCGGTACGTCTACACGCATGCAGTCTTGCACCGGACTTCTGTAACAGACGATAGGGCAATGCGTAGAGTAACTTTGACATCAACGACCAGAAAGCGATGATGAACCGTGAAAGGCCGCAAGCTGAAGATTGATGGTCAACACAGCTAGTGATGATCCAAGGGTAGCTCGAGACACGACCTGGATGCTTGTGAATTGAGTGAAGTTGGATGAGCTCCCCACTGGCACCCACACCATGAAGGCTTCTGCCGGGCCCGAGAAAGATGATCAGTGTCTTACATCATGAGCTAGAAGATGAGGTCGAGAATAACGTACAGAGAAATGAGATGAATGGCATTGACTACACTGCCTTCAGCGCAGATTGCATGGCAAGGACCAAGGTCAATCTTTCCCGAACATCATTCAACGGCGAGGCGCAACACAATCTGGTGATCGAGACGAAACCACTGAAAAGGGATATTTGATGCGCCATCAAATTGATGGCTTCCACGATCTTGACCAAACGCGCGCGGCGCTGCTAATGAACACTCGTCCTTAAACTTCACCATGGCGAACCACGAACATGAAGAACTAGTCAACCAGATCCTCAATCCACGGCCAGAAGATGCCGCAAAGATATTGGATGATCTAGGACTAGCGGATCTGCCTACAAGGGAGCAGGTACATCGGGCGATAGAAGAGAAATTACTACTACCGAAGGAAACGCTCCCTGCTCACCTCTTACCACACTATCAAGTGTAAGAGCAGACATATCATCGTGTTGGAGCTTCTCAATAGATCTTTTTTATGCAGGCGATGGGAAGAGCAAATATCAATACCTTCTATGCTGACATTTGAGCCCTCTCCGCCACCTACGAGCCTTTCGTTTGTGCGCGCTGGTCTTCATGGTCGTGTCACAGGATATGCCGAGGTGACTAGTTTGAACTATGAAATACAAGTCACTAACGCCGTATCTAGGTGCCGAATCTGCCTGTATCAACCGGGCTGACCTCGACATCTCTTGATCGTGCGCCCGGGCCTAGCAATAACTTCGTTAGAGGCAAATCTGGTTATGTTCCGTTCTGGCCTGGCGGAATGGATGATATACACAAAGACGCTATCTCTATCCATGACTTGGATGAAACGGCCAAGGGCCTCAAAACTATTGCTCCTGGACTCTCACGAGGATTACGTCTGCCCGGGGATGAGACTGAATCGGGCGAGGACCTGCTTTCGGAACTGCAATCTGCGTCGCAGAAGACGACCGGCGGAGATATACCAGTAAGTATCTTCCAGCCAGCGCTATGTATGTGAGCGTATCGCTAAGATTCACCGGTGGTGCATCACAGAATGGGACCAGTCTTCATGAGGAAATTGCCTTGCAGCAGCCAATCGGTTCCTCCGAGATTGACGACCTCCTTCCTGTCTCTGTGAGTGCCCTGAAAGCTTAGTCCTGAGACGCAACTCTGAACTATGTGCTCATACTGCAGAGAGACCGCCTGCACCCTGTAACTGCAGTGCAACGTCCGCTGCGGCATCCGACTGTTCAAAAACGTGACTGGGCGCATGTTGTTGATATTAACAAGCCGATGACAAATTTCAACGAGTTAGTTCCAGAGATGGCCCATAAGGTACTGTCATGCCATTACGGTTTGCTCGGGCTCTTACATTGGTCTTTCTGTCAGTATCCTTTCGAGCTGGATACATTCCAGAAAGAAGCTGTCTATCATCTAGAGATGGGTGACTCGGTGTTTGTCGCCGCACATACGTCCGCGGGGAAGACAGTCGTGGCAGAATATGCCATCGCACTCGCCCAAAAGCACATGACAAGGTATGAAGAGCGCCTTCATTGCATACAATTTCATGAATCAAACTTTCTGAACTCGCCCAGGGCTATCTATACGTCTCCAATCAAGGCCCTGTCAAACCAAAAGTATAGAGATTTCAAGCAAACGTTCTCCTCTACTTCCGTGGGTATCTTGACTGGAGATGTTCAAATTAATCCAGAAGCAAGCTGCCTGATTATGACCACGGAGATCCTACGGAGCATGCTTTATAAGGGAGCGGACCTCATTCGCGACGTCGAATTTGTTATTTTCGACGAAGTCCACTATGTAAACGATGCCGAGGTCAGATCATCCATTCGCTCATTGCGCTCATATAGTTCTCATCGGCTGGAAACGTGCACAGCGAGGTGTTGTGTGGGAAGAAGTCATTATCATGTTACCTGATCACGTTAACATCATTTTGCTATCGGCTACAGTCCCTAACGCACAGGAATTTGCTGAATGGGTGGGGTGAGTTTTACTCCATTTACTACGCTCACAGCATCCAACTTCACCTTCCTACAGGCGCACTAAAAAGAAGGACATATATGTCATATCAACACCAAAGCGCCCTATACCATTAGAACACTACCTCTATGCAGGTCAAGACTTACACAAGATTGTAGATGCCAGTGGTAAATTTATCAGTGAAGGGTAAGTTCAAAGGAGTGCGGAGTTCCCCGATCTTGACATCCTACTAGGTACAAAGCTGCAGGGGAGGCCCTTGAACGGAAGCAAGATAAGGAACGTAAGGCCGCTGGTCTTCCGCCCGTTCAACGACTCGGGAGAGCAGCCGCTCCTCAACGCGGAGGCCGAGGAGGCCAACGCGGAGCACCTCCCGCCAGAGGAGCACCTCCGGCTGGACGGGGCGGTTCCTCTAGGACGTTCCATCAACCGGACAAAAACCTCTATGTCCACCTCTTGGGAACTTTGCGTAAGCAAGGCCTTCTACCGGTAGTTGTCTTCACATTCTCGAAGAAGAAATGCGAAGAGAACGCCGGAACCTTGATAAATGCGGACCTGTGCACGGCAGTCGAAAAGAGCGAGATTCACGTCGTGATCGAGAAGGCGCTATCCAGGCTCAAAGGTATGCGACCCCTCATCTGGCTCCAAATTTCACGACTTATTCCCGAACTCTGGTGTACTCAGATGCTGATAGACGACTGCCACAAATAAGAAGAATGCGCGATCTTCTGTCTCGGGGTATTGGCGTCCACCATGGTGGTCTCTTGCCAATAGTGAAAGAAGTGAGTTATCATCACGAACTACTTTGTCGGAAGGCTGATTACTTGTCAGGTGGTGGAACTTCTGTTTGCTCGAGGTTTGGTTAAAGTGCTGTTCGCGACAGAAACATTCGCCATGGTATGCCTTTGCTTATCTCGGTGGTAAATTATCGAATGAGCCCGTCATTAGGGTGTCAATATGCCGGCAAGATGCGTCGTATTCTCCCACATCCGGAAGCATGATGGCCGCAACTTCAGAGAAATTCTCCCAGGTGAATATACTCAGATGGCCGGGCGCGCAGGTCGCCGCGGCTTAGATGTGACCGGGACGGTGATAATAGCCGCCAATGACAACTTACCGGAGGTACGCATAGTTCGCGCGATCCTCTTGCTTTCGTTGAAGTTATGTGTGTTGATCGCTGCAGCTGCAAACGCTCAACCATATGATTCTTGGGAAAGCGACCAAATTACAGTCACAATTTCGTTTGACGTATAACATGATCCTCAATCTTCTTCGTGTTGAAGCTCTGCGGGTGGAAGAGATGATGAAACGCAGCTTCTCCGAGAACGCTTCACAACGTTTACTCCCCGAAAATGAAAAGAAAGTCCATGAGGTAAAGAGAACATTGTAGGCCCCCGGCCCGATACTCACTGTCCGATCTCTTCAGGGCGAGAAGAAACTTGCAAGATTGCCAAAATTATCGTGCGATCACTGCTTGCCGGATATCGAAAATTACTACGATGACATGGCTGACGTCGTCGACTACAATTCCAAATTGATAGCCATAGGCAATAATTACCGTCATAAAGGTTCAAAGCAGCTCTTGCCGCAGGGCAGGGTCGTTGTGCTCAGCCATGGAGTACGTTTGAGTGCAGAAACTTTGTGCGCATTAGACTGACAATTTCTCCAGCCGCTTAGGTGGAAATTAGCTGTAATCCTGGCCAGTAACAAATCGACAGAGCAGGCATTCGATGTCGTAGCTTTAGTTGAGCCCAGTATGAAGGTCAGCAAAGAGAGAGACAGTAAAGAAGGTGAGTGATCTACGTTCCGCGATTGATTGTGTCTGAATATGCAATACAGCCGACACGCAAGCAATTCCGCCATTGTTTCCACCAAAGCCCTCTTCATTAGCGGTGCAGGATCCAACATATGACTATCTGGTCGTACCCATCTCAAACATCGCGATGGTCACAGATCGAGTTATCAAGGTAAGCTGTTCTCAATTGTATACGTCCCTAAGCTCGCTCAAGTGTGTATCAGGTGGATGTGGGGTTGATAATGCAATACAAAATTCGAGAAATGAAGGGAGCAGTTGCAAGTTTGCAACACGTGCTAGACGAATGGATTGCCTCAGGCACGATTCCCGAAGTCGACTGGAAGGACCGCGTCCGCACGCTGGAGTTCCAGGACATGGTCCGCTCTCGAGACAGTATATTGAAGCGCATCCCATCGTACAAGTGCACAGAATGTCCCGATTTCATCGAACACGTATGTGAACGCCTGCAATTCTTACGCACTTATTGATTCGAGCGAACACAGTACAAAATTCTTCATGGGGAGAAAGTGTTACGTGCTAACCTAGAGTACTTAAAGATGGCTATCTCCGAGCAGAATCTGGAACTCATTCCGGACTACGAGCAACGAATCGAGGTGCTCCAGGATCTGAAGTTCATCGACGACAACTCCACGGTCCTGCTCAAGGGCCGAGTTGCATGCGAGGTAGTTCACCTCTCATCAAAGTCGCAGTATCTGTGCTGACATTGCCTTTAGATCAACTCGGCGAATGAGCTGGTACTTACGGAACTCATTTTGGAGAATACTCTCGCCGCGTACGAGCCCGAAGAAGTGGTCGCGCTGCTCTCGTGCTTCGTCTTCCAGGAGAAGACCGATGTCGAACCGGCGTTACCACCAAAACTAGAAGAAGGCCGCGACGCGATCCTGGCTATCGCGGACCGCGTCGAACGCGTGCAGGAGGCACACAAAATTCCCGGCGAGGAGTTCCGTGGGCTCAAATTCGGTCTTGCCGAGGTCGTGTACGAGTGGGCGAAGGGAATGGTGCGTGCTCTCCGGCTGCTTATGTCGTGCGCGCGGATGTTGAAACTCACGCCTGCGCCGATGCTCTGCAGCCCTTTGAACAGATCACTGACCTTACCGACGTGGCTGAAGGCACCATAGTGAGAGTTATTACGCGGTTGGATGAGACATGTCGCGAAGTGAGGGACGCAGCGCGCGTCATCGGAGATGCAGAGCTGTTCAAGAAGATGGAGGAGGCACAGTTGAAGATCAAGCGGGACAGTGAGTACAGCTACCCGTAATCTCAGCGCATCCAATCTGACAAATTTCCAGTTGTATTCGCAGCAAGCTTGTACTTTTAATTCCAGAATCCAGAGGTTACATGACCAATAAGATCCAAAGGAGGTCCTCTCACGCAGACAGATCTTCCCTCGAAACCCGTCAAATGATTTCAACAAAATGAGCACAGAACACGACAAAACACAAGGAGAACATGACAAGATTACGACGTCCATGGTATCTGAACAATACCTATTTTACTACCGTAACCACTACTTCCGCTTCTTGACAGGGGTCTCAGTCTTCTCGCCGCCTGCGGCAGCGGAGGGCTCTGCCTCGGTCTTAGCCTTGGCAGCCTTGTCGTCAGCCGAGGGCGCGTCCGTCTTCTTAGCAGACTGCTTTTCAGATTTACCATCAGATCATTGCCACGAGCACAGGTAGGAATAAAACGCACCTTGGTGATGGGCTTCTGCGCACCACCAATGAGGCCGAAGAGGACACCGAGCATACCGAAGAAGGTCGTGAGGAGGAGCGCGATGGCGGCACCGGTCTCAGGCTGCGTCTTGAACGCGAAGATGGGGTCGACCTTGGCGGTCTCGATGAAGTTGAAGATCTTCTGGCGGATGAAGGTAACGGGGTCCTCCTGGAAAGTGACGGTGGTCTCTGGCTCGTCCTCGTCGGCGGCCTCTGCGACCTTCTTGGCCTCCTCCTCGAGGGCCTTCTTGACGAAGTAAGTCTCGTCAGCGAGGGCCTTGGCCTCCTCGACGGAGTGGCCAATGTAGATGTTATCGAAGAGGATGTCCTCGGTCATCGTCCAGAGCTCAATACCGACACCACCCTATGAAAATCATTGAGGATTAGTATTTGAAGTCCGTCCCTACGAAATGCAAACTGACAATGGGCTTCAGGCTCTTGACGGGAGTGTTGTCCTCAAAGTAGTCAGGGTTGGGGATCTTGCGGGGAGCCCATTCACCCTTGTAGGCAGGGTTGTCGATCATGGGAGCATACCACTTGCCCTTGTAGGCGGGGTTGGGCTTGTATGGTCTGAAATGCGCTTTTAGTCTCCGTGATGTGTACGACAGCGACGGAGAACATACTGTTTCCATTCACCGCAGCCAGGAGCCTCGTCGCACTTGGGGTTGCGAACAGTAGGGGCGATCCAGTCACCGTCTTCCTCGTCATCCCACTCCTCGGGCTTCTCAGCGTCTAGACCGAGAGCGATTATTATCTTGCCAATATTGTCAATAGTGAAAGAGCTTACCGGGGTCGGGAATGAACTCAGGCTCGTCATCGAGCCAGCCTTCAGGCTTGACGGCGTCCTCATCGATAATTTCGTAGGGAGCATCCTCGTCCCAATCATCGGGCTACAACAATGTCAAGACATGAGGACTCCAGGAGCGCTACGAACACACCTTCGTGGCATCGGGGTCCGCGATTCTCTTAGTATCAACCCAGTCCTCAGGCTTCTTGTCCTCGGGATCATCAATTTCAGCGGGAGGGTTCACAGAAGGTGTGAAATCTTCGAGGAGGCTGCCAAGGTTGTGGCTCTCTCCGTTGAAAAGAACGTCGTATGTGTTGTTGGGGCTGCACAATGGAAATTGGATCAGTATGGGGGCTGAACATGATACTTCGCAGTGTACATACAATACGTGAAGAGTGTAGAGGTTAGTAGCCTTGTCGAACGAAGGCTTAGGAGGGAGCTTAAGATGCTTCTCCTCGAACTCGCCAGTCTTCGGGTTCTGGTGACGGAAGATGAAGTGAATCTGCACGAGAATTCAGATTTAGTTCGCGTCAACCAAGCGCTATTTGAGAGCTTTTCGCACCTTTGTTCCAGGACATGTCAAGTCAGGACCAAACATGATTGTCCATGGAGTGTTGTCGGAGAATTCCTTGCCGGCTGTCTGGAAGCCATCCTCAAGAAGTTTGAGGTAGCCACCACCACAGTTTCCGCCCTTCTGGTACTTCACTTCGTATTGAACGACGAGTGGCTTGTCACCAAACTCGATGGCATGCTCGAAAGGCGCGGAGATGGCATGATGCGCAGCTTTGGTCTTTGCAACCAAACCCTTGTCGCCCTCAATGAGGGGTTCAAGCGGTTCCTCGACTTCCCATTTGCCGACGTAGCTGAAGGTTTCGGTGCCAACAGGAGTCTTCTTGGTCGCCTCGGAGGCCGTCCACCGTTCAGACCAGTCCTCGGTGAATTGCTCGAGGAAAGGTGCCTTGATAGAGGTGGGCTTTGTGGAAGGGCAGAAAGTTAGCACGGACGTGGTTGATCATTACGTGTTAGTTCTCAACACGTACCTTGAATGTGGGTTTGGGAGATTCCTCGGCCGTCGAGGCACTAGCCGCGGCGACGACGAGGAGGGCAGAGAGCGCTACGCTTCGCATCGTGGACGAAGGACCGTGACGGGAGAAAACAAGATGAGGGGAACGAGAGAGAGTGCTCTGAGAGAGATGTGATTGTGAGAGTGTGTGATGAGCCGCCGTGCCTAAATGTGCGCTCGCTACCAGGTCCGGATACGTGGCAGTCTCTGCTTCCACGTCATTCCACACTCTTCCATCTCCCGCGGCATGCATGCATTCCAGACATCTCTCTCATCACCGGAGTATATTTCTCAGACGTCCTCACGAGTCCTCACGGGGTCAACACCTGAGAAATACATAGCATCTTTTGTACCAACATATACAGCGCGTATCTACTACATTCACAACAAGTCCGCATGCCCAGAAGACGACAACGCAAGCTGCAACACGTCTGTCAGAACGCTTTAAACGAACCAAAAACGCGCAGACGCTTACCACAAACTCATCGTCCAGATACTTCGACACCGCAATTTGGTCGCCAAGACCCTTGCGTCTTCGCGTTTTCAGTACGAGATCCCGTGCCAGTGCTTGTCCTGACGCAGGTTCCAGCGGTCGAAGCTTGATGCTCGTGTCGGTGGGATCACCTGCGCGAACGCTGTCAGATTTCACCGAAGTCATGCCCCTTTCGTCCAACACATACCTGGAACTATAGACCAGTGATCAAACACCTGCAGACAGAACGCCTGGCCTTGCGTCGCCGTCCGCAAGTCCGTCTCAAAGCCGTTCGCATCAATAACGGGGATCAAAGCCTTCACCGTGTACAACGGCGAGCCCGCCTTCGGTATATCCTGTGTGACGTGGCCACGACGGCGCGCGAGCACCGTGTATACCGCCGAGATGCAATCTGCTGGCGCTTGTACTTCAACAAAGTATACTGGCTCCATGAGTCGCGGCGTCGCCTATAGGTTTCAAACCTTTCATCAACGAGAGAGTCAGCAAAAGCGTCATAAGTCTACTTACCATCAGGAATGATGAGTAGCACACTCGACGTGCCGTGGGAACGATTTGTCCGCCCCCTCGGTAGATTGGCTCTTGTGCCAGACTTGCGTCAAGTATCCGGAACTTCACATTTCGCATGGCTAGGAGGATATAAGATAGGGTCATGAGGATCCGACAATACTGTACTCACGCTCATCGCACAGAGGACCTTCGCGAGCGCCCCATTGGAAGCCCTGCTTAATGTGGTCCTTCACTGTAAGCAGCATCTTCTTGTCCACCTGGGAAGGCAGTGTGTCGTCCAGCAAGATATTGGGACCGCTGTCATCAGGACCGAAAGCCCATATGGACCGCGATGCAAGAAGATCCCACTGGTACTTCTCTTCGAAGAACTTGCCCCGTTCTTTGGCAGTCATGCGCATCGTGACGCGACCAGTTTCTACGTCCTCAGCGATTCCTCTCTCCAATGGCTCCGCGATCATTGTAATCCTGTTTCTACAGATCATGCCAATTCAGTATACTACAATGCCGAGTTTGTGGGACTAAGACTTACTTTTTGTTTGGCGTGTCCGCGTAACATTTGAGAGCGCTTGTCTCCAAGACAGTTTCGCAGAATTTGGTGACAGGGTCTGAGACCTTGATCTCAATCTCCGAGAATAGTCGACGTAGGTCATGCATGACACAGTCCAGGTACAGTTCGCCAGTGCCGATCACGACGTGTTCGCCGCTCTCTTCCACTTTCGTAGCCACAAGCGGGTACGACTTGTTAATACTTCGAAGGCCAGACAGCATCTTGGGTAGTTCCGAGGGAGCGATCGGTTCAATGGCGATCTTCAGTACAGATTGCGTCATGTGCTTGATAGGTTGGAAAATGTGCAGGTCGTCCTCTAGCTCGACAGAGGCAATGGTAGCTGTTTTTGTGATCGACGGATCGACGCCGCCCAGTAAAACAAGGTTACCTGCAGGTACCTCTTCCGCAGGGATGAAATATCTTTGTAAGGCTGATTCAACATAGAAACGTAAGGATTCTTAATGTCAAAGCGTACCGTGCCTCGCTAATCCAGATGTCTTCAACGTACGCCTTCACCATGTCTTCCTCGTCCTCTGGCGAATAGCCCTCACCAAGGACTTTGACCTGCATACCTTTCTTCAGTGTACCACTTAGTATCCGGCCGAATGCTCTGAACGATAGCGCGTCCGTTGTGTGGTAAAGCTTGGTTATGTTGATCATCAGGGGACCCTCAGGGTCGCAGGCTTTCATGGAGATCGCAAGATCAGAAGTCATAGGGCCGCTATATGTTCGCTCCACCTGGAGACAACTGAATTTAGTACATTTCAAGATATATGTTTGTGACTTCTAACCTTGGCAGCGGCACTTTGCAGTGGAGAAGGGATATGCTCTACGATCATATCAACCAGGCCGAGAGCAGGGCCGAAGAACTGGTCAAGCACGGCTTTCAAAAGCGGTCGGACGTCCATCTTGTACATTACAGGCTTTATTTGAATACCAAGACTGCTCATGGTCTCCTTCAGAGAATCAGTCTCCGAGCTGATCACTTGGCTGTACAGCTTGTATAGAGGCTCCAGAATGAAGTGCACAAAGGTTCGGGTTTGTTCAGGATCAGCCTGCTTGCGCGTGAACTTGCGGGTCTCGCTGTTGAAGTAGATGTCTCCCCAGAGGCGGTCGGCGAATGCGTTGATATCCAAGGAACCTAACAGACAATAAGCGTAAGAGCGGTCCACAGGGCACAGGAAGTCAAGCGTAAATTACCGTATGTGTCGGCGTACATCTGGGCGAAAGACCGAAGTGTGAAGCACCAGTGCATATCTGAACTGGCAAACGCAACATTGCCGTTCTCTGGGCTTAACCGGAGTTCGGGGTCAGGGTCGATACCACTGTGAGATGCGATAAATTTGGTGGAAACTCTCGTAAAAAGATGCAGTGTAGTACCTGATGATGCTATTGACTTCTTCGATAGTGTGTTTTATCTTGTAGAAAGCGTCCGCAGGTTTGATGCGTAGTTCAAGAATCAACCGGTCGATCTTATTGACGACCAGCGTTATCTTGACACCCTCTTGAAGACAATGCCGGATGATAGCTTCGGTATTGCACATGACCTATAGAGAAGCACCGTCAAACAAGGCGTTGGGACTCAACTTCGGAAGCCTCACCCCTTCCACGACATCAACCACGAGTAGAACACCGTCTACCAGACGGATGGCTGAAGCCACTTCGTCCACGAAGTTGACATGCCCCGGAGTGTCGATGAAATGAATCAAATGCGACTTTCCGTAGCTGTTCTGTAGTACCAAGGACATAGGGGAGGACTTTATGGAGATCGCACGCTCCCGTGAAAGGACATGTACGTCCGTGTACCGGGTCTGATATCAAGAGCTCAATGAGAGGACATCATGAAGGAGAGGAGTAAGAACCTGGCGGTCTGAATCCCAAACAAGCTTGTGTGTTTCAAAGGCAAGCATGTCCATCAAAGCTGTTTTCCCATGATGTAGGTGTCCTACCACCGCAACGTTACGGACGTACTCAGGAAATGCGGTTGAGTTTAATAAGAACCTGCCCAGTAATTAGCCGTGCAGTCCAAGCGTAGGAAGCTCCGGCCTATTTACCCTTTGTCAAAGCGTGTCTCCGGCATGTCTTTCTCCTCCACAGTCCATTTTCTGACCTTAATTGGCGCGATGATGGGTTCCGTGAGGGGTTGAGCATCTTCTTCTTGCACCAATGTCTCAACGTCCTCCCCGTACACTTGCTCCGCGGTAGGGTAGTATTGCTTGTCCTCGTGCAAAACGACAGCATTATGTGAGGGCTCTGTTCAACCCTTCATTGTCAAGTGCATGCGTGAAATTGGATTCCTTGACGCACCGTCAATTTGCATCAGTGCACCCTCCTCAACACCCGTCATGGGCTCTTCCTCAAAGCCCTCCAATGGCTGTTGTGCCGGCGCAGGTGCCTCCTGCCCGAAGGCATCTTGCTGCATCTCCTCTTCATCATCTGAGTCCAAGTCGGCGCCGATGTAGTTGCCGAATTCATCGTAGTCCTCGAACGAAGCCATGAGGTTTCTGGTTTACACAACACACGAGGTCGGCGTTGTGACTGAGTAAGATAGAGATAAAGCACAAGTTCCGAGACAGGTGTATCAGTAGAGGAGATGGTGCGCCAGGCCGACTTTTAGATGGATGGAGGAAGATTGAAAGTGCGCGACCCAACTTGGTCAACGCGTCCTCAACGGGCGCTAACAGAGGAACGTTGATCAGCAATATCTGGGAGCGCCAGGAGTTGTACTTGGACGTCCATCTATCATGGCGACATTACCAGACGATGCACTACGGAAGGTCGTTTCCATTACATGTATACGAAAGCTCCAGGCTGACCATACATTACAGATCTTGATTCAGATACAGCAGACTGCGATTCAGTCGCAGCGAGCCCTCAACATATCCAGGCAGCAGACGGCTGCCAAGGAGCGTGAACGTCGCATCCTACAACTGACCATCGAAGAAATCAAAGCATTGGATGAGGACGTAAATTTGTATAAGGGTGTAGGCAAGATGTACGGATCATGTTACATATGCAAGGCGCGAGTCTCACTAGTATGCACCGTACGCAGGTTTTTGCAAGTCCCTCGCCCAACCATGGAAAAGGATCTCAAGAACGAAGAGAAGGAGATCACTGATGATATAAATAGTTTGACAAAGAAGGTACGCGTCTCATATGTGGTCAATGAGACCATTGCTTATTCACCACGACATCAGTCAAAATACCTCGAGAAGCAGTTCAACGATGCTCAGGGCCAGCTACGTGATATCGTGCGTTTCAGTACTGGATCATAGCTCAGAGAATTCACGCATGTTCTTCCAGTTTAACAGTGCTCCTGGTCAATGATGGAATATCATTTGTCGCGCATCCACTTCGCTGTATCAATATTGGTCTCGCCTACATTGCTTATACCCCCTTGACGGGCTAATGCAAACTATCTCGCCCGATGCCGCCTCTTAAAATCAAACAAGATCCTTGGAAACAGGTTGCCCGAGCAAAGACACACCTGAAATGGTTTTCGCGAGTAGTGGATTGCTAACAAATGCCACAAATCCTCTGACCTCATTTCAGTGTCAGCGATTTTCTGAGAACGAACGAATGTCTTTCTACGGTGTATTGCAAGATATAATGATTAGATATGACTAGGATAGCACTGTTGACTGGCAATCGAGCATCTACGCTACGATATACGATAAATGTGTTGAGGTATCTATATGGGCTCCGTGGAATCGATACATAAGAAACTGGAAGATGGCTGTTACATTAAGCATCTGCAGCGGGTATGGACTTGAGGACATAGACGAAGACCTTAACGCTTCGCGTAACGCAATAATCGTGATGCAACTGTACGTTGGGTCAGATAATGTGAAGAGGATATGGAGGAAGATAGATGCTCACGGATCGTAGCAAAGATATTGAAGATGAAGTAGCAGAACAATATCCACGCGTCTCGCCAGCGGTTGGAGTATTTGATGTTCAACGGCTCGAAGTATTGATCACCAGTCTGTAGAGCAAATAGTGAGTAAGAAGGCTTCAGATGTTTGCAGACTACACTCACTTGATACTGGCAGTAACGACATCCCGACTGATCCTGCGGATTGTCCAGGTATCCCCCCGCTGCAGCGACAAACTCTCCAGCCCACTGGAAACATGTTTGTCCCGACGGTGGATTGAACACATTGAACTCGTCGGGGTTACAAACGATAGAGAGCCCGCTGAATAGGAGAACCGTCGTCACTATGATATTCAAGCTAAAGTGAATTCTGCAAACTTACTGAAGCTCGGTTGACAGCATGGAGCTCAAGGTCCTAGTGTACGGGACCAGTTGATACAGCCAGACTCGCCAGAACCTCGCCATCGTGGAGAACGGAATAGTGACACCGCAGAATGTCGTGAGGATCAGACCGAGGAAGGGGTTGAACAATGCCGCAGTCTGCAACAGAGCATGAGTTAAGATCTACTTGGGCAAGGCTGCAAGATATCTACCTGGATGTTGGGGGAGATGGCACCGATCAACTGTCCCAAGCTCACTGAAGCATGATTTAGCTATCAGGCCTGCGAACCTTGACACAGATAGATACGTACCACCAAAGAGTTCCATGAAGATGATGACGAGAAGTTGGAAACCGTTGCCGTTCGTGCCAGCAGAGCCTTGTCCGAACCCCATGGGCCAGACCTGACAGCGAGACACAATCAGTGAGCAAGAAACTCGAAGAATTCATAATGCAACTCACCATCAATAGCCAGTACACGATAGCGCAGAGAATAGAGTAAGGAATTTCTCCGAACAATTGTCCCATAGCGAAGACGTAAGGAGAGTAGATGCGGCTAGAGGACTCTGTGGTAGAGCATCAGTACAGTGACGAGGTAATTGACTTTAATAAGCATACCTCGTATGAATGTCCCTTCAGACGCGAAAAGATCCCATTTAACGACCAGAAACAACCATACAAGAAAATGAACTCACTTCTGTTGAAGATCCACAGCGGTTCGATCTGAGCCATGACGATCATAGGTAAGATGGACACCCAGAAGCTAGTCGCCGAAGGTCAGACGAGATCCGGTAAATGAGACAGAACATAACTTACATTCCGAAGACACGGTATTGAAGATCACGCGTGCCATGACCCAACTGGAGGAAGGACAGCGACACGAAGAGCGAGATGAACGCGTGCACAAAAAGCCTGCTGAAAACGTATTCTGGCATGCGCCACAATGCGCGGTTGTTGCGCTTCACGACTTCGGTGAGTTGAACCCAGAACGGTGTAGCATCTGTAACACCGGGGTTAGACAAATATTGCGAGGCGCCATGCATCGAGAACTTACAGGTCGACTCGTGAGACTTCTCGGGGGCTGGGAGAGCCAGGGCTTCGGTCTTGATACGGTCTATCTCCTCTCTGGTCTCTCTATACTCCGGTGAATCCAGCCAGATATCCTTCCAGTCGCGATCACCGATGCGAGGAGCTAATCCAGCACCAATGGCATCGAGCATAAACTGCATCACGTTATGTTAGCGGTAGCTCACACTAAGGCAGAATTCTCGCTTACCTCAGCCGGGTTGACGTTAGGAGGGCAATGAGCTCCATACCGCGAGAAGTACTCGCGCAGGACACGAGAATCAGGGCCGATGTCACCGAAGTACACAGTCTCGCCGCCGGACTCCAGGAGAAGCAGACGGTCGAAGCTCTCAAAGAGCAGAGAAGAAGGTTGATGAATGGTGCACAGGATGGCTTGTCCGGATGCGGCCAGTTTCCTGAGGAAGCGCACCAAGTTCCAGGCGCTTTGACCATCCAGACCGGACGTGGGTCTACACATGACAGTGTCGTGAGCAAGGCTCAGCATATCAACGAAGAGTTTACTTACTCATCGAGGAAAAGAAGAAGCTCAGGCTTGCTAGCAAGCTCCACTCCGATGGTAAGCCGCTTTCGTGACTCGACTCCTAAGCTGAAGACGAGAGCGTCAGCCAGATCTTGGAGCTCCAGAAGTTCGATCATCTCCTCGACGTAGGCATCCTTCTCGGCGCGGGAGACGTGGTTGGGTTGTCGCAGATATGCGGAGAACTGCATCGCCTCGCGAACGGTGGCAGTCCCTTCGTGCACGTCCATTTGTTCGGCTAGTCGACACAGTAAGAGTTCTGCGAAAGACGAGCAGCCGCGCGGACATACCATAAGCTGTGCCTCTTGCGAAGTCAGTACCAAGCGGCCGACCGTCAACTAGCATGCTTCCGGAGATGACACCAATGTTCTTGCGCTGCGCGAGCACATCCAGACAGGTTGTTTTGCCTACGCTTTGCTCAGCGTACACACGATTATTGATATAGATGTCACATACCTGCACCGGAAGCACCCATCAACGCGGTGAGCGTACCAGGCTTGACATATCCGTAGACATCGTGAAGCAGCCTGCGCGTACCCCCTGGAACAGGGACATGGTAGTTGATGGCTTCCCAAGTAAACGTTCGGCGGTGAACAACCTCAGTGCTGTGTCGCAGTGAGTCGCGTGACATCGGCTTTAGTATCAATATTGGAATTACCTCTCGTCTTTGGAGGGGACCTTTCCTGTCTCGGTGATGACCTCCCCCTTCCCGCGCTGCGCTTTTCGCTCTTGCAGGACTGCATTCCGTTTGTTCGACTCCGCGGTGGGTTTCGCGTAGAGCAGTGTGCCGTTGCCTCCGATGTATTGCTATTGCACGCGTCAGTGACGAGTAGCAGGTCCACTGACTGTACAATGATGACTCACGGGATAGAACTCGATCAGCAGCACCTGCGTGAGCTGAAACACGAGGAAGAAGCCGACGAGAACGAGGAAATTCCGCCTCCACAGATCGGAAACATTCAGTCCGTAGCCAGAGCTCAGGTAGGCAGGGCCAGGTACGAGCGTATTACCAGGTGTCGATCCAAACAACGTACATATTTGATTCGGGCCGAGTCCATCGCTGTTCATACGTAAATGAGTAGATGTAGTGGGCCAAGAATGAACAGCAACCCACGGATACTTGGTGACTCCGAGGCCATTTCTGGGTACAATGAAGGCACCGTTGCACAACAACTACGACCATATGAGCATATTCCGTCATATGAAGCATAAAAGCACTCACGTCGAGTTTCCTGAATTCGTTCTCGAACAAGCCAGAAAAAGCTGTCAGAAATGATTAGGGAAAGTTTATTTCGGATCGTCGACGCCACTGTACCATATGTCAGAGGATTGATGTAGAACTGTGATCGGACGTCATTAATATGTGGCTGTCAAAAGAGTAGGTAAAGTAACTCACTATCCAAAACAGCCACCGCTTCATCTGGATTACGGGGATCATGTATCCTACGTATTGAATCATGTTAGGGACGAAGAAAGTGGCCAGCCTGAATGCCGAATCGAAATTCGAGCACAAGAGACCGAAACTCCTAAAGAATCCTTGCATGGTCAAGTACGCGAGGTAGGACTATAAGATATGGAATTGAGCCAAGCATTATTGAGAGAAAGGAGAATACCCTTACAAAGATCTGGAATGTGAAGAATGCTCCCGCATCTCTCCGCAAGTTGGCCATGAAGTAGATGATGACATTATACACGAAGATCCTGCTGGCTGAAAAGGGCATGTCCGCTAAGGTATTTGCGATAACATACGCGGAAGGTCTGTAGAAGCTGTAACTGGTCTGCATTGCCTATCAGACACCCAGTCACATCGCGACAATAGACAAAGCGACTGACCTGCTTTTTAAGGATTGGACGCCCAAGCATCTGGGCAGGGAGCTCTCCGAATGTATCCAAGCAGGACGTGAGCAAAGCGACGAAGATGACGGAGCCTCTGGTGAACGCGCCAGCGGCAGTGGGTGGTTGGTTGAGATAAGCAGCGCCGATGACGATAGCCAAGATCTACAGAAGTCCTAGTGAGTGAGCATGCTACAAGTAATTAATGACTGCCACACGTACCCAAGACAGAGAATAGCTGGTAACCAACTGGAACTTATCTTGCAAGCGCATCTGGAACTGACGCTTTGTCAAGGCCTTTACTTGCCCAGTGAACCCAACCGTGTAAGGACTCTTCTTCGACACGCCGCGCTTCTTCTCTGCGGCGACGGCTTCACGGAAGATGACTTGATCCCGGCTCTCGGTCTCCATCTCGTACTTGTACTTCTGGAGGGAGTCGAGCATGTTACCGGCATACGAGGATGACAAGAACGCTTGTTCGAGCTCTTCGGGAGTCGTGGGGACATCGTTTTCAGAGCGGCCGGGGGCGAATTGCCGTTCGTTGGGGTCAGTGCATCCTGTGAGGTAGTCCGCTGTGCTCTGGCGAGGCAGAGGGTTGTAACCCAAGTGTTCGAAGTAAGCACGAGCCTCCGAGGGCGGACCGAAATAAACCTGACGGCCTTTGTCGAGCACAATCACTTTGTCGAACAACTCGTAGATACCTTCTCCCGCTTGGTACCTGTATGGAAGAGATAATTAGGCAAAGAAGCTCACGGCGTTAGAATTGTAACGTACAGGGTTGCGAAAGTCGTTTGTCCTAGAATATCCGTCATCGCTCGCATCGCTTTGATAAAGTCGAGCGCCGTGCTAGCGTCGAGGCCACGAGTAGAGTTGTCGAAGCACAGAACACGAGCTCTCGTAGCCATCATCTCCGCAATGGACACACGCTTGCGCTCACCACCAGAAACGCCGCGGACGAACTCATCACCCACGTAGGTCTGGGCGGTGTGCGAGATGTTCAGCATCTGAAGAAGCATGTTCTTCACGGAATCGTTGAAACTTCGCTTGGAAATGCCTGGGAGCCTACCATTGGGACCTGGGGTCTTCGTGGACAGCGCAAAATCCAACGTTTGACCCACGGTCAGGGTAGCGATGTGGATGTCGTCTGCCAACAAATCAGAATAGAAACGATGGAAGGGAGAGTAGGTCGCTACCTTCTTGGTTGTATACGACCTCTCCCTTGTAGGTTTTGAGCATCTCAGCTGCGTCAATCCCGGCATAACGGACATCGCCGGACACCGCAGCATAACCGTTTCGCTCATTGGCGATAGCCTTTAAGAACGTGGTGCAACCAGCGCCAGGGCACCCCAGGACCAAGCACATCTCACCAGGTTTTACGACGCCTGATTGTCTGATAAAATGGATGATTAATAATCGTATATGAAATACACATCCTCGTACGAGAACTCACTTGTGCAGGATGGTACGCGTGGGTCCGGCGGTAACTTTGGAAGGGAGTAGAGGAGATATAAGGCTCCATGTAAAAGTTAAAGGTAGCGTAGCAAAGTCCAATACTGCCTCTGCAGATTGTATATATCATCAAACCGTGTCACTTGAACAGATAATAGAAGCGACTTACTGCCGAAGGTAGAGATGTAGAACTGATAGAGGCCAAAAACTGTCAGATAATAGCTATGAAAACACCGATAAACTTGGGACGCGTACTCTGTTCCCTTCTCCGCCTGCCACTTGGATCTCCAAGTCCTCCCAAGTGACCCCAACGTGTTTGTGCTTGATGCCAGCACTTTGATGGGCATCGTTAGATGACTGCAGGTATTCCCGTAGATCAAAGCGTCCTTCCTCAGGGAAACCGCCTTTCTCTATGTCCTTGCCCTGATAACTGGGAGTAGGGGACTTTTCTTGGTCCTGATTGGACCGTCTAGAGAGCGCCCGAGATAGCTCATTAAATATGTGCTCTGCTTGCTGAACGTCGACATGGTGAGCTTCTGGTTCGTCTTGCCGGAGCGTCCTGTCGTCGCCAGGTGTGTCGGCCATGGAAGCTTGAAGACAAGGGAGAGACTGGAATTCGGGCGGCAGGAGGTCCGCACCTTATATAGTCTGGAAGGATGAGATTTCGGTGAATCGGTGAGGATCACGTATCTTGGTTTTACGCGATAACTCGATTACATCTCAGTGGCAGTTTCACGTCAGAATTGAGGGGAAAGTTCCCGATTCAGTGGTTTGCCGATCACCGGGAAACAAACGTCCAATATGTACCCCACACTCTTCGCTCCTCGGTATCTCAAAGTCGCTCGAAAAATGCAAAACTAGGGATCGCTGTAGCCAGGAAATTTCTCCGAGTTCGACCAGGATGCTTTCTCTCCGGTCGGCGAGAATCTCTCGAGGAGGTGGCAGTGAAGCATTTTCGGCGACCCGATCAATTCGACGCCACAAAAAGGCGCTCGCGGGCGCTAGCGCTCGGCAAGAAGGAAGGGACTGAGAACTGCAATCAGCGTACAAGGTTCGATGTATACTCTGGTTCGTTAACGAATATTACGCCTTGGAGTGCTACATGTATACATTGTACATGCTGGCGGCAGGCGCCGGTACAAGCAGAAAATACCCAAGCTCAAGTAGAACTGCTGTAAACCCCAGCACTGTCCGGGGGATCATGAACTGGGAGTCACTGGTGAGAAATTTCGACTGATGTCCTCGCACCCGACGAGGTTGCAATGAAGGCCATAAATTGATCGCCGTTGACTAGCTTTGGCGATGGCGGCACCGTGAACCTCAGCGTAGAGTCAAAGAGAAGCGTTGCTCCCATGGAGTCTGCGTTGACTCTTATGTCGGTTCCGGAGGTTGTCTAGTCTCCGGCTGCCCCGGTGTACACCTGGCAGGCTTAAGTGCGAGGATTCGCGGATCCGAAGAATCGCACGATGACTCAGAAACTCGCTGCCTGCCAGGCTGCTCTACGGTATCACTACTTCAACAGCATGTTGAGCAGGGGAGTAGCTTTAATGCCCGCCCGAGCATGGGGGGATCTTGATGGTAGTAGTGAGTAATGAGATAAATGCAGATAGCTAACTCGAGATCCTTCTTTGTTCCCTCCATATTATACACTTCGAACCCTTTGTAAGCACACTCAAGCGGAACTGCTCCGACACTGCCGTTCGATACACGAGGAAATATTGCTCAGCACCGTGCCATAGCTTGCCTGGAACTAGTGTACGCGTGCGTGCGCAGCAGCTATCCGGCGCTTAACACCAACTTGCTGACTTGCCATTTTGGGCGGATGAAGCGCTTGTCGGAAACGCCACGTGTCTGGAGTAGACGTCGCGACGAAATGATCGCGGCGTCGTGCGAATTGTCTGTTCACAGTTCGCATTTCTCTCCGGACTCTCATCTTGTCTCTTGCTGACATGCACATTCTGACCGGTCTCTTCTTGGCTTACGGCCTGCATCTTGCCAGGGCACATGGCGACGACCGTATAGCCGGCGAAACAGTCCAACAATATGCTCAGCGACATGTACGCCGAAGGTCTCATGCTCGGTAATACTTCTAATTGACATATTCTCAATGGCATAGATGTCTACAGAGCATCATATGTGAGTGCGCGAATTCTTCATGCATATCACGCACTTATATCTCTCCTAGTGACGCTTTCGATACGCCGAGCTTCTTCCAGCTTCACGACCTGAACCGGTATGCGCATAGCTTATAAACTTTGAAGCAGCGTCTTAGGCTTTGTACAGGGATGGGATCTGGGACCGGGAAGAGATTGAAGCTGTTTACGGCGTGCATCATGTGTATTCGCAGAAACAGTCAAAGGTGCGCAATTCGAGGAGGCCAATGAGAGTTTTAAGCTCATGGTCACCAGGATGAAGAGGAACACATGAAGAAGGCAGATCACATTGTCGATACTGTACTGCAGCTACTCGACAAGGACGGTGATGGAAAGATTACCGTAGATGAGTTGAAGGTTGTTGGTCTGGATGGGCTGCCAAACTTCGAGGATCTTGGGGCAGAGGGTCATCATTACGATGTAGAGAGCGGTGCGTCATGCTCTAGCTCTTACTAGCGTTCAAACCGCTAAATTTGTCTCTAATATCAGAGTTCTTCCTTCATCACGAGGGTACGTACAGACGATTCATCCTCGAGAGAGACATGTATTGACTGTGTAACGCAGAGGAATTCCATTCAACACCGGAGACACAGACGGATGAAGCTTACAACCATCCAGAGGATCTTGAGCACTTCGCCCACCACGAAGATATCGAGCGTCAGGAAGCGGAACGCGAAGCCAAGTTCCAGGGCATCACTGTCGATGAGGCCCTCGCTCAGCACGACCCCGTGGAGCCTCCAGCTCAGAGCGAGGAGCAGCAGAACGATGAAGCACCGCAACAGGAGGACAACTCGTTCGGCGGCGAGGTCCCTCCTGCTCAAGATACAGAAAATGCTAAGCAGTACACCGACCCTGTCCAGCGGTTTAGGAATGCTAAGGCTTCTAGCGCTGATGCCAAACCCCGCCCCAGCTCTGACAGAGTGAAGTGCGTATACCGTTCCGCCCCCTGAACTTCTACTGACATACTTCGCATTTTACTCAGCCGCAAAACTGCGCCTTACAAGGTAATGTGGCCTCTCACCTTATATCTACTCAGTCGTGAACGCTAACATCCAGGATCGACGTATGCAGTACAAATTCCGCCGTGCTTTCGGAGACTTCTGAGCGTCACCGGTATTGCTCCCCATCTCTCTTTCTTTCATGTATCTAGGGTCATTATACAGCTCATCGATCGTGTAACACGGAGGATTCTTTGCCGCAAAGCTTGTAAAAGTCCCAGCGCAGACTGTTGGTAAGCTCAAGGCCATGATGGGTATCGTACAGACTACATCTGGTTCCAAGGGTCCCTATATCATACTACTGTCGCCCATCGAACATATCCTGGTACAACCCATCCTCGACAGCCTCCCAGTCGACGTTGCCTCCACTGTTGTATACACTTTCGTACGATGAGATGCTAGCTTGGTTGAAGAACGGCACCAAGTCGCGAATGCTGTCGATCTGGTGCATGGATCTGAGGAAGGGCCGGCGCAATTCCCTTGAGTTGAACCCAGGTGTCACAGGAGTCATGGCACCGTGATCCTGACGCTTGGAGCCACCCTGCATTGTACCGTATGTCAGAACGCGTCCGTCACTCTCGAGTCGGGGGACGTACCTCGCTGGGCAGCTCGCCCACAACCTCCGCCAGGCGGTCGATCATGGCAATCGGGGACCAGTTATCCGGATGGTAGACCGCATCCACGGTGTCTGTGATGAACATCCATTGGTGTCTGCATGACTGTTAAGATCGAAATTGTTGAATCAATGCAACCTAAGACGTACATCTGGAACTCCTCCGTCTGCAAAACCAGTAGCAGATCTAACATTTTGCATGCTGCCAGGATCAAGCCTAGCTCCTCTGAGCCGTCCGATGGTAGTGAGCTAATAACCTGCTCAAATACACGATACTACCGACATACTCAAAATCAGTCACAGCGCAGTGGGAGTTCATGACAAAGTGGCTCACCAACTCCGCCAGTATTACGGGCCAGAAGCTTGACAAATTGTGAGGAGAAAGACGACATAGCAATATCCGCACGCAGAGATATACTTCATTCTGCACGATCGGCGCGTTCACATTGCGGAGCGCGTCCACTAACCTCTCCTGGATAGTGGGTAGTTGCGTGAGGAATTGATTCTTCTCTCCCGTCAGTAGAACGTAGGATAGTCGTCTTAGGTTGAGAGATCGCAGCAGCATCTCATACTCCCGATTGGTGAATATGTTAGCGGATGGCGTGGAAGTTACCCTGCCTACGAAGGGACCGTCAGTAAACTTAATCACATATATGTGTCGACTTACTTAGAAGTTCAGTAAGAGCCGTCTTGTCGTGCTCAAAGAGCATCTTTATGACGATCCTCCACTTTTTGCCTGCCTCGGGAGTTGAATTGAAACAGCGATTATCGTTCAGGATATCAACTATGGGGCCCCGCCAAGCCTTCATAGCAGCAGCGATCTTCGTCATCTCCCTTAGGATGCAAAGAACCGTATCGTCGACATCTAGAGGCCTTATCATCGACAGTTAGAACCTGCGAACTCAACATGAATGAACAGAATATACCTTGTTCGCCCTTTGAGGTTAGGTGCAACAGCGCTGGAGACGATGCTGTTGGACAACGCAAGAACCTTGTCAGCGTCCACCAGGAACTTCCGCAAATCTGGCACGACGTCCGAAGCCAAGTAGAGATTGATCTATTTGGAGTTAATCTTGAGTTCGTCGCGGAAGAAAGTTGGAATTTACCTGTTCGACGATATCTGTGGTCCACGCGGGCTTGCTACTATTACCATCTGGAAGTGACACAGAGCTCGAGTTCATTTTCTCGTCGAGCTTCGCATCTGATTGCCGCGCTGTTGGTAGCTGTAATGGAGATGACTAAAAAGCAAGATACACGTACCACGCAATGATGGAGAGTCCCTTCCTGTCCCGTTGACATTTGAAGTATGCCGCCCACGAATCCAACTACCTTGATCGTACGACTTGCCAGCGAGAAGGCACATCTCTACAAGTTTTGTAAATGTATCCTATGAATGGTCAGCATCCCGACTCTCAGCTGCTAACAACGATCAGTTACCTGTAGTTCTTTACGAACTCGGCGGTCCTCTACAGCGGACGCTTGTGTCATCTTATCTGCTAACACCGTAAAGCAACTAACAGAGACTATCAACAAAGTTGCGATTCAGATCGGACGTTTACGCACCGTAATGCGCTGAACGACTGAGGCTTAAATTCTTTGAGAGCAGAGATGAGGTCCCTGGTCAGTTGCAGGAATCGAGCCCAAACTTGCACGACAAGAGGGACTTCCAACCGACGCAGATATTGCTCCAGAAATTCGAAGAGTGTTGTATCGTTTCTAAAATATAGTCAAATCCGATATTTTCACAAGAAAGTGCCGCTCACTTACAACGTAGGACAGAGACCGTATTTTCGGGTCCTTTCAGGCATCCCTGGTATACGCATTGAGATACTTTCACAGATCATGTGCACCACATTCTGTGCGCTCGATGTCAGGACATCTGTGAGCTCAAAGGCTGCAGAAGTCTCTCGCTGCGAAAATTCAGTGTCAGACTCGAGAGTATCGGAGCACACACTCACCGACGGTCTCCGACTCCAGCAGTCGATGATAGACTCTAAGACTTCCAAAGAGTAAGCACGGAACAGATGCTCCAAAACTCGGCGACAACGTGTACGCGAACGAGTATATATCAATGTCAGCGATTCTGACCGCGATCCCCATTGGTCGCCGGCTGGTGTGACGAGCTGTTCCCAAATGGCATAGAGAACCCCAATAGCTTCTTGTAAACATCGATAGTCAGGCGCCTTGACCTACAGCCATTAGCATGGCAAACAATTTGAACCAAGCAGAATGACTCACCTGTGACGACTCGTCTGAAGGGCCCGAAGTTCCATCTGCACTAAAAACATTAGACACGTAACCTAAGATGCTGCTGCCTTCGTGTCCCGGTTTGTCCGGAAGACCGTCGTCGTCAACTTGGGCGGCGTCGGCCAGTTGCGAGAGGCTAAGAAGGACCAATCGTTCTACGGCGTTTAAGAGCATCATGAAGTCCGCATCCGTCGTGAAAGTCGTAATATCAGCGATAGAACCGTCTCCACTGGAGGCTAGCCTGACTTCCGACAGGGCTACGTTCAGCTGTTTGCAAACACAGTTGTTCAGTGGTATTATGGCTGGTTGGAGCATATCGTGAAATTGTGGTATAGTCATCAGGATGAAATCAAGCCAGTGTTGAAGCACAGGGCGATTGGTATCGGTTGAGATTCCGTCAATTAGGGTGAGAATCAGAAGCGGGTTGACCGAATAAGACAACGCGACAGATCCTTCAGCTTGTTTATTGCTGTCCGGCCTGGCTCTTGGGCCACCTGCATCGGTGCGCGTCCTGAAAGCAGAGATAATGGAATGCAGGAGGTGGAGCAGTTTGTTTTGAAGGTCAAGGCGGGCGAGATGCACGCAGGCGAACAGCTTGCCAATCACAATCGTTTCTGCTGTTTGCAGAGCGAACATTTCAACATCACCGCGAGCGATGAGAGCTTGAAGGATGTCTACGGCTGTCGATTGAATCCGTGCGTTGATAACGGACATCGTCGGTGCAAGCTGTGGTTTGGGTTCTGACTGAATATAACTTAGATGAAAAACAAACCATCAATAACAATATTAGCATCCAGAAATGGGAGTTGGAGCTCACCGCAGCAAAACAGATACAAGGACATCCATGTAAGTTGCCTCGGGAAAGCTCCCGCCTACTACTCGAGATCATGAGCATACACAAAATCGGGAAGAGGAGAGAACTGACCATCCTTGAGCCTTTCCTGAAGTCCGGCATGTGTACCACGATTGACCTGCGTAGTTCGCGCAAGCTTACTGAAGCCCTGACCGCCAAACTTGACGATCGAAAGCAAAACCTCCAGGAGATGGCTGATGTAACGTTGATCAATGGGGCGGTCGTACGTGAAGCTGGGGATTTCTCTCCCGTTGTAGGACACTAATGATGACGAACGTCGCATTGACGGATCACAGAGGTCGTACAGGAAAGGATCGAGAATCCTGCAAGGATGCAATGCATAAGAGCTATCCGTGCGACAAACAGAAAGCGTACCGCAGGTAGGACTTCAGACTACACCGCATCCATGTTTCACCGACACGTCGAAGATTGGGATCTTCACTGCGCAGGGTATCCAGAACGATCATCATTGGAATTTTGAGGCGGAAACCAGGCGTCATCGCATCATCTATAGAGGTTCACCGGATGCTCAGTCAAACATAACACAGAGATATTGATCCAATACCTGTCAGTCTCCAGAGAACACCAAAGGCTTCACAAGCTTCCCGCACTTCGTGGACGTCTTTGGAAGTCAGGCTTCGTGATATAGTGGAGACTACTTGTGGACAGCTTGTGGATACTTCCAATGACCACAGAAGGCTGACAGCGCGCATATGATATGATGCCCAAGGTGGACGCAAGTATTTTAGAACCTACCAAAATCTTGTTGAGTCTCAGTGGTAAACAATATTGATGAAATCTCACTGAGGCCGTCAATCTGGACATGATATGCTGCTGGTTGATAGAGAATCTCGGTTCAAGCTGAGTCACCGCTTGCAATTTTACCATGGTAGACGCAACATGGTCTACGACGGGGAACGTCGTTGTCTGTGGCCATCATATAAATCGTATAGGTAGGATGTGAACCCGCAGTACGTACCTTGCTTTCTACGCTCGGCAATGCCACCATTAACCACAGATCTGGTTCCCATGTAATCGTCAAGGGACCAATGGGCGTGAGCTGCAGTTGCTGTGCAAATTTACTGAGGAGCGTCAAAGACTGTATGTATGCTTCCCGAGTTGCGTTTATATTGAATGATCCGTCCAATAGCATACTGCCCACAGCCTTATTCAAAGACGTTAGATTGATGAAGGTTGTGTGCAGAGGGACAGCAGGGCAGTTTGGGCTCGAGATCTCGACCACCCTGCCCTCAATACCGTAGAATGAGCAAGCGAATAAGTAAGGACTTTGTTGCGAGGGAGCATTCCGATCTTCACCACTTATATGTGGTCGTTCTTTTAGAGATCCAAGACGGATGTGCTTCCAGATTTCGTGTAGCAAGGCCAACGATTCACGTGCCGAGTCGAAGGGTATCCTGGTCGGTGTTTGTTGCACACAGAGCTACAAAGGGACTGAGCGACGGAGCCGGGTAGTGAACGTGCGGGATCTCACAGTCAGAGTCTCCAAGATAGCGCAGAAACATATTGGTAGATGAACGGCTTCAATCTCTTCGTCATGGGTGTGGAAAGTAGCTAAGATATATCGAACCATACGGATGGCCTGGAGATGCATAAGATGAAGAAATCGAGGACAAGTCAAAATTATCACCTCACTGTGGTCCTCTGGTGATGCGATATCGTTGACTGTAGCTTGAAGTAGCTCTTTCCAAAGAGCATGAGGCTCAACAGCCTCATACAAAGTGCTAGCCGTCATCGACATCTGTAAGAACGTTTAATAACAAAGAAAAGAAAGCATACAATGGAAAAACGTACATCGTCCCCAGCGTCTGGTCCAGACTCAATACCATCTCTCAGAGCTCTGAAAGAATCGAACACTAGGGCTTCTGTGAGTAGCGACCCAATCTCCCACTTGTCCAAAAGTGAGATGAAGATCTTGAAAGGTCGCGAGGGTGAATAGTCTGCGGATGGACTGAACATTTCACTCTGCACGGAGGATTACATCATAAGGACGGCCACTACGCGACATAGTGATTGCTCACCTTGAGAGTGGAAGTAAGCAAACTAAGGGCATGAGCCTTCAGATGCTTCATCTGTTGTTGACTGTTCTCATCCGCGCCAAGAAGCCATGAGTACAATCTACGGTTCAGCGCAAGATCCCTTCGCAAAACTACACTTGTCGCAGCTCGCATGAGGATTTCACGGTCCACCTCCGGAGCCTTTTTGACTGCAATACTGTCAACTGGTAGAGACTGCAAGAGGATGTCGAGGGCACTGCGACGGACTAGCGAGTCATCATCTTCTAGCGCTGCTGATATTGCTCTGATCATGAGCCCAACGTCTTGGCCGACGAATATTGCGATATCTGACATCCTCGAAGTTTGAAAGTGAGTATGGCTAACACAGCGACAGCTTTCCAAGAATTACCTTCATCTGGTTTGAGCCGTGGTAGCCGGCGCGATAGAAAGTTCAGAGAAGTGCCCCGAGCAGAGGGTGAAGTCAGCATTATCAACCAGATATTCTGAAGGAAGAATGATGGTGAAACAGTTCCTGAGAGTTTGTCCAGTAGACCAAGAACCTGTTCCAGTTGTGAGCGAATCCTTGTCCACAACAATCTGAACTCTTACGTTGTCGAAGAACTCGCCCGTCTCCTCTTCAAGTCCAGGAAGTAGTGCAAGGATGAAGGACTTCATTGCTGGCCGCAGTCCAGCTTGGAGTGGTAGATAATGCGTATCGAAGAGATTTAGGAGCGTAGGCTGCCAAAAGTGTGTAAGAGAGCATGCATCGCGTCCCATGCTAGCGATCAATCACCTTCACAGAAGTCGCTGCATACTCGAAGAACGGAAACAGACCTGAGGACCACAGAGCTAAATCTCGTTCAAGCCCCTCAGACTGCAATACAGATATATGAGAATCTGCAGACGGATACTGAAAATGACACGTACTCCTAGGACTGCCAAGATATGGGCGTAGACATCTAGAGCCCGCTGGTGGACGCCTGTAGGGAGCGCAGGGTTTAAGCACTGTGACAGTCGCTTCGCTACTACAAGTTTTCGCGGAATCTCCTTGAACTGCATGTACGTTTGAAATGTCTAAAGGCGTATATATCGTGATTCCGTGTGCGTATGCGCTATATGCAAAGTGGCTGTACCTTGAGCAACTGCTTCAGGAACGAGATGAAGTCCGCCCATTCGTGCATATAATCGAAAGTGCTTAGGCATTTCTCTACTTGTTGCGTGTACTTCTTGTATTTTGGGTCATTAACATAGGCAGGCGGGATAGAAGCTGTTGCCCTGTAGTCTGAACGCGCAGTACAATCGTAGTAAGATTAATTCCACATACCCCACAGTGTCGCCTTCCTGCTTAACTCTCCCTCACCGAGCACCACGGAACTGCCGCTGACAGACATTCAATATTAGAATGCAGTTGATGGTCGAGTTGGCTGTCAGCTACTAGGTTCCCCTATGGGGGAGGTCGAGAGGTCGTGTCACGCTCAGAAACGATGCAGGTGCGCAGGATCGCGCTTGAGCGCTACTACACACCGCACGTGAAAGTATCGTATCGACTCGAGCGAGGAGGATCTGCCATCGTAATACACCTTGTGAAGGCAGTGCGATACCACCAATATTAATGCATACAAGGTAAAGTGACAGAAGTAAATAGATATGCTAGTAAAGGCAAAATGGTGCTGTGGACGGCAAAACATCAAGACCGACGTAGAGTAGGGATACTATACAGTCTACAACAATCGATAACTAGACATCACGGTGCAGGAGTCGAAATAGAGGGAGTTTCAGCGGCAGACGACATCTGGGTATGTGTGCGCTTCTTGGAGGTAGAGACGGAATCTGAAGCGATGGACTGCGCACGGGAGGATGGACCTGTCGCCAAATTGGATTCGACTTTAGGATGGATCCGTGGTCGCCCAGGTCCCCTTCCAGGAAGTGTAACGCCAGGAAGTTTAGGGAGTGCAACAGCCCCAAGCCCCGACAAATTCTCGCGGTCGGCAAGAGCTTGTACGGATGACTGAAGAGCTGCAGCGGCGGCGGCGGCAGCAGCCGAGGAATACTCCGATTCTTTTTCGCCAATCCATGACTTGGTGAACCATCTTCCACCTGCAATACCGCGAACTTCCCTGTTGGCTTGTCGCCAGTGTCGCACCTTTTTCCCGCTCTTGTCCAGAGGGATAACAGGTGCAAAGCCTGAGCCAATCTTCTGCGGAGGTTGAACGGGAAATGGTTTTGAAGGAAGGGGATAGGACGGAAGGGGGATGCCCTCAAGGTTTATGTCGTCCAGGGGAGGAGCGGGAGCTATTGATATAGTGTGAGGATGAGAGAGTATGTCGATTGGCTCAGGGCTGTGGTCATCGTGGGCCGCCGGGGACGACGCTGCAGTAGCCGCGTAAGCTATTGAAGATGCGTAAGTGAACATACATAGCACGGGAATGATATTGCATACATTCACTTATACTTCCAGTTTCTTCTACGAGATGCGGAGGCAGCGCTTTGGCAGCTCTGAATATTTTGTTAGTGAGATTTGAGTGAAAACAAACCAACCACGTCATACACTTACTTTGGTGCGCGTTTCCTGGGGGCTCTGGGGACGCCACTTCCTCTGCCCCGCTTCCTGCCTACTGGCGCCGATATAGAGGGTATAGTAGTGTCAGAGCCTAAAGTAGCGGAGGCGGGAATGGTCGCCGACGCAGTCTCTGAAGGCGTTGAGTCAGTCAGTGAACGATTCTTAAAGGAAGACTGTGTTGGGACGCACCAGCTCTGCCAAGCTGAGCCTTCCGTCTACCTCCCCCTCGTCCTCGTCCTCTTCCTGTGGATGTGATACCACGTTTTGCAGCAGTGATACGTTTCTCAGTGACAGGACCAGCAGAGGCCGATGGCGCAGGTGGCTTTGACTCGTCTTCATCGTCGTCAATTAGCTGATCTTCTTCCTCCTCGTCCTCATCTTCATCTTCGCTCTCGACACTTGGCGCTGGTTGTTTACGCGGGACGGAGGGCGTGGAGGCCGTAGATCGTTTTGCCTTCTTTTCGTTCACGAGGAGCTTCACTCGGAACTTGGAGGTACGTGCGGGAGTAGGCTGCGGTTCAGGAGTCTCCTCGTCCCGTAGAGTAGAAATTTGTGGGGCATCCATCTCGACATCTTCAGGCATATTGTAGAAGTGGTTGTTGGTGCGAGTGAGGCCTTCTTGTCTGGCTTCCGGTGCAGGGTCGTAGGTAATCCAAGGAGAGACGCGGAACATTGCTTTTGGGTCGCCCCGCGTTCAGCTCATACTGGAGCAGATTTGTGACAGAGACGGAGACAAAAGCAAACCTCCAACAACGCAGAAGGCGCCTGCCGCATGGACACAACCAAAACACCGACCACAACACAGCCTGCAAAACTGTCTCCGACCAATTCCTACATGAGTATTCCGTTGTCGAGCCATCATGTGCGACGGATGATCACTACCGTCAATTGATGGTGCCGCCTCTACCGTAGCACTTCTCATGAGAGGTTCTACTTTGTCTGCAATGTGCCCCAAGCATTCACATAATTTATTGTCGAAGCCCTAGCACAGCGGTGAGAATTGTTGGGGGTGTCCATTGAACACATTACAAAGATCACAGGATGGCTGTGGAGTGATGACTTCCGGGCAGGTTATTATTCTACAATGGACATGTGCGATGCTGGGAAAGCGTGAAGCATTCGGCTGTGACCATGACAGAGGAATGCGGCGCGTGCTTTCGAGATGTATAGGAGTGATGAAGAGCACGTTGTGTGTGCCGCCATCTGGCAATAGTTTGGAGGTGATTCCGGCGAAGTAGATGATGTGGCTCGACCTGACCGCAACAAATTTATCTATGGAAGTCGTTCGTCGACTTTAAGAGAGCATTTGAGACATGACAGAACAAGGCTTAGGAAGAGTGAGAGTAAGCTTCACAAGGACCTCGCTGTGGACGAGTGGCTGAACGCGAGAGGCGGTCGCCGCCGTCGCCGTCGCTCCTACAAATGAGTCACGTGCGCGAGCTGAGGCAGGCGATCCGACCCGTCCACGGCTCACCAACAAGCACATCCCCCACAAAGCGAGTTTACCTGTTCTCCGCCCGTGTGAGTGTTGTAGGTGATCAAGCCTGCTTTCTTATGCGCGTAAATGACGTTAGAGCTTTTCCTAGGTATTTCTAACTCGACCGTCCACTCACTGGGTCGGAAATAAGCGGACGAAGACATGGCATCCTCTACCGTGAACGTAAGCTCTCAGTCTGCTTTCTACGTTTGTAGAACAGCTGACATCCTGATTTGTGTGCAATATAGGTTGTCCGGTACACCGCTCTCCTTTCTGGCATATTCTACGGCATCTCGCATCGTCGGTCATTGCAGAAAGCCCATGACGAAGACGTCAAGCACCACGCTATCCATGAAAGAGAGCACTTGATAGCACAGGCAAAGGAGGCGTGGAAGAAGAAACAGGAAGCATCCAAGGATAGTGGTAGTGAGTTACTACAACCTTACCCATGCACCAACGCTATGGGGACGAGCAGCGGTATACTGATCCTCATGTCATAGTCGTCACAGATCCAGAAGACCCCCGCTTTGACTTAGAGAAGTTGATTGCGAAATGGGAGAGTGACTCAAAATGAACGGTCCTATTCATACCCCCAGGCACTTCTTCATCCCTAGAGCCTGTATGTTCAGCTTGGTATCCTGTAGCTCTCACTCTTAATGGCATGGACTCCGGAAACATTCTGGCGTGATTTCCCAAAGTATATCTATCGGATTTTGTATGTGCTTTGGACATGAGTTCAGGGATTTGCCCTGTCCTCACAATTTTGACAATTGAGTTGGCCCGAGGCGCGTGGGACAATTTCACTGTGCTCGCGTCCCCCGTACTCGGCGCGTCGCGTTCTTCAACCAACCACCACCTCATTTCAACGTACTATCTACCAGTGCCTCGGAACACGTAAATACATTCACACCTCTTCCGAAGACTTTCCTATTTTAAAGATGAAGCCAAGTATGGTACAGGACGAGGAGGATGATTTGGCGGCGGAGGAGGAGAACAAGATCATCAACGAGGTAAGCACCTTTTACTGTCCGTGCCATGACCAGAGGTATCATCTCTTTGCTTCACTGTGCAGGAGTATAAGACTTGGTGAGTCTCTATATATGTGTTATGCTCTGTATCTCAGTCAACTGACCGCCACTTACCGTGCAGGAAGAAAAACGCGCCCTACCTGTACGACGTCGTGATCACCCATGCCCTCGATTGGCCGAGCTTGACGTGTCAGTGGTTTCCAGACAAGGAATCGTGCGTGACTTTCACCCTTCTGGTTGAAACATCCTTGCTCATCGTCTGCAGACCCGCGAACAAGCCGTACACGATCCACCGCCTCCTGCTTGGCACGCACACCTCCGGTCAGGCGCAGGATTACCTCCAGATTGCCGAAGTACACCTACCAAAACGCGACGAGAGCGGTTCTGCGGATAGGCTCGACCGCTCTGACTATGACGACGAACGCGGGGAACTAGGTGGCCACTCGATACCCCCTCAACCCCGCGTTCACATCATCCAGAAGATCAACCATAAGGGCGAAGTCAACCGAGCTCGTTACATGCCACAGAATCCAGACCTCCTCGCGACGAAGGCAGTGTCTGGTGAAGTCTATATATTTGACCGCACCAAGCATTCCAGCGAGCCCGACCGCAGTGGTCAATGCAAACCCAATATAACACTGGTTGGCCAACATAGAGAAGGGTAAGCTTCATAGTTACTACATTTGCCGTTTCGGAAACTCAAATATAGATAGCTACGGGCTAGCATGGAATCCGTTGAAGCAGGGACATGTTCTTGGAGCATCAGAGGACATGACAATCTGTCATTGGTGAGCACTACGGCTATAGCTTGTCCGGGTTCTTGATTGAACATCTATATACAGGGACATCAACTCGTATACCAAGGAGAAAAGCACAATTGAACCTACAACCGTGTTCCGGGGACATACTTCAGTTGTCGGAGTGAGTTATTTGTGACATATGACAATGCAAGTTCTCTGACCGACGTTCTAGGATGTTGATTGGCATTCTACGCAAGACTATACGTTTGCGAGTGTTGGGGACGACAAGATGCTGATGATGTGAGCTTTCTGTACGCATATGTGACCAATTTCACCAACACGAATCGTAGTTGGGATACACGGGCATCGACAGAACCGGTCCTCAAGGTGCAAGCGCACGATCGCGAGATTCTGGCTGTTTCATACAGCCCAGCCAGAGATTACCTACTGCTCACTGGCAGCGCCGACAACGTGCGTACAACACTTATATGCCGTGATGGGATTGGCGTGGCCCACTGACTCGAAATCTTTAGACAATCATATTGCACGACTTGCGCGCCCCAACGAAGAAGCTACACACCTTCGAAGGGCACACCGATGAAGTACTGCACTTAGCATGGTCCCCACACAATCCTACGATCTTCGCCTCAGCATCCAGTGATCGCAGAATAAACATTTGGGATCTCTCGCAAATTGGTGTAGAACAAAGTCCAGATGACCAGGAAGACGGTCCCCCTGAGCTCATGTTCGTGCATGGAGGTAAGTCACGGCCGTGTCAGACAATCAGCGGACAGTACATTTATGCATTCGCATAGGTCACACTGCACGGCCAACAGACTTCTGCTGGGCTCCTGGCGAAGGCGAGAATTGGACTGCGTCTAGCACGTCTGAAGATAATATTGTCATGGTATGGCAGCCGACGATGCGGGTATGGGCAGGTGACGAAGTCAAAGTGGACGCAAAGGAACTGGAAGACGGTGATGGGATGGAAGGGATTGAAAGTACGGCAACACCGGCCGATGTTGGGGAGTCTGCACATGCGGGCGGCAGTACTGAGGAGAAGGAAGCTAAAGCGTAGCACATCCATGAGGATATAAATACTGATCCGATGCTTGTTATACACAGCGACATGATGTTGTCACTAGACTTTGTTACCCTCCCATGCCCGCCGGATGTGTCTTGAATTTTGAAATAAGCATGCATTCACAGGAAGATGAGTCTTAGTAGCTCGAATAACACTGTTGAGCATATCAGAAAGGGCGCACCCTGAGATCAGACGCCACAACGTACCACCGCCAACGACAACGAAGAGGATAATGCCGAGTGCCCAGAGACTGATTGGACTCCGTTTTGCCAGTCGCTCCTGACGAGATGGCTTAACTGCTGCCTTGCCTGAACGCACCCTATTGGCAAACTGGGCATTCTTCTGGCGAAGTTCAAACTCGGTAGGCTGCACATATGCGGTTATTATCATTTCATATATAAGACAACAAGCCCTCGTACCATTGTGATAAAGGAGCGACTGTCTTAATACGAGGTAATAGTTACGAACTTGAAGGAGGATGGGAGACGTGTGTTGGGGTATAGACGCCCATGTGCCACGTCGAGACGTGGTTGATCGGGCTTCCTTATCGGGACGATTCAGGTCCCCGGTAATCTTAGCGCGCGCATCGCGCTTTTGCAAGTCGACCGCGATCTTGCACTCAAAACATGGGCAAGAAAAACTCCCTCAAATCAGCGCTCTCTTCTCAACAGTCAAGGCTTAAGAAGAAGCAAAGTGCGTCGCATGCAGCGCAAGTTGCAGAACAAAAAGGCAAGAAGCAGGTGCACGCATCGAAAGGCAAAGCAAAAGCCACACAGCCGACCGTCGTTCCGTTCAAAGTTACCGACAGGATTCTACTCATTGGAGAAGGCAACTTTTCTTACACACGGGCCCTCGTTCTCCATCCTCCGCCGTCACTAGAGTATCTGCCTCCAGCGAACATCACAGCAACCGCTTATGATACTGAAGAAGAGTGTTTTCTCAAATACCCGGAAGCGGAAGAAATTGTGAAGGTTATCCGGGAGAAGGGTGTAGAAGTTCTCTTCGGCGTCGATGGTACCAAACTCGAAAAGCATTCTACATTGAAGAGCCGAAGATATGATAAAATTATGTGGAATTTCCCTCATGCAGGTGAGCCGTCATGCGAAATCTACAGCACTTCCGTCCTGAGCTCTCTAGTTCTTCCGTTTTCATAGGGAAAGGAATTGCAGATCAGGACAGAAATATCCTATCACATCAGGTCCTCCTCCTTGACTTCCTGCGTTCTGCTGCGCAGATGCTCACACCTGGGCCTATGCCTGCTTCGTACACTGCTGGAAAGCGAAAGACGAACACTGATTCTGATGACGAAGATCGGAGGGATCCTGTGGATGAAGATTCTCTGCCAATGGATGTGCAATGTAGAGGGACAGTCTTGGTCACTCTGCGAAATGTTCCCCCATATACGCTTTGGTAAGTTTCCCTTGTCTGTGCAGTGATGCCCGCAGCTCACAGTGATTGGCCTAGGGATCTACCCAAGTTAGCCAAGAGTCCTCCACCACCCACAGGGGGTACACCTCCCAATCCTCAGTATATACAGTTGCGATCTTTTGCCTTCCTGCGGTCAGCATGGGAAGGGTACGAACATCGTATGACCAAGGGCGAGAGAGTGCACGGTACAGGCACGACTGGTTTGGGTGGGGAAGATAGGACTTGGGAATTCTGTCTCAAGGGATATACACGTTAACGCTGTCAGATTTGCATGGTCTACTTACCCCTGCTCACCTGCTCAAGTGGTCACAGTGAAGCAAACCAGGTTTTGTTTGCCTTCCAAACCCATAAGCGCCGTGTATATTCCTACATCTGCTGACTCCTAGCTGAGCGGAACATCGGCATTTGCAATAACCGTTTACCGTGGCTTCGCATGTCGTATAACTAGAAGGATCATTACTGCTAGTGAAATCTTGCACCCCTACAACGCAGGAACAAGATGCAATATCGAGTACCTCCGCATTCGCAAGAGATTCTGGTGACGTTTCCACGAGAACATGTCATGCTGCTCACGTTCAACCGTCCAAAATCTCTTAATGCCATGACTCCGACGATGAACAGCGACATACACACTATACTGACGTGGTTCGACAACGAGCCAAGTTTGTGGTGCGCAGTCCACAGTATGTTTGTTTTGTAACGTTGACAAACAGCATGTATCTCTAGGGTTGTAGTTATCACAGGAGCAGGACGCGCTTTTTGCGCGGGCGCAGATCTTCTTGCGTATGTGTCTAATAGGCCAACCCAGTATATCGTTCACTTATCACATATGTACCAGTTGGAACCAGCGCGCACAATCTGCGACGCCAGAAAGCGAGCTCAAGGGCGTTCAAGAAGCTGTCAATGGCTTCGGTTCTATTTCAAGACGATCATCGTCCTCGAAACCAATGATTGCAGCTGTAAATGGCGGGTCGTATGGAGGAGGCACCGAGATGCTTCTCAACTGTGACCTGGTCATAGCCAGTGAGGACGCTATCATAGCACTCCCGGAGGTCAAGCGAGGCGTTCTCGCTGTCATGGGAGGTCGGTGTCATTCTATTCGGAGTTACCACTAGGACATAATAAAACTCTCTAGCAATTCCGCGACTCGCCAGAGCTGTCGGGCACCAGGTAAGGGACTCTGGACTGTACAACCCCATCAGCTGAGCACTTCTTATGATAGTTAGCATCAGAGATGCTCTTAACGGGGCGAACTCTCACAGCCCAAGAAGCGGCCACTCGGTTCGGCTTGTGCGTTCTGGATGTATCACGGGCGTACATGACATTGACACCGTCTACTCAATAGCGTGAACGAAGTCGTGCCGAAAGATAGGGTTATCCCTGCTGCTCTGGAGTGGGCCAGTAGGATCGTCGAGAACTCGCCTGATTCGGTACAGGCAACCAAACGAGCTCTCCTCATGGCGAATCAGATAGCAGACGTGGAAGAAGTCGTTGTGAAACACGCACAAACCAAAGAAATGCTGCGGCTATACGGGGGCGATAACATGAAGGTGCCGACTGAAATTTATCGTGTTAACATGCCTTTCCTAACCTCTATGCAATTTAGATTGGTCTTAGGGCGTTTGCGCAAGTGAGTGTACTACGGCACTTCACATCGTTATCGGAAACTCACTCTTGTCTCTAGAGACAGAAGCCCGCATGGAAAAACCCCGCAAAGCTTTGAGCTAATTCATCGCGGATTTCGTTCACCATCCCAGCTTTTGATTCATATGCGCTCAGCGCTCAGCAGCCGACATCGCTGTAGAAGTATTGTCGAGAGGAGATTATATAGCCATGTACAGTCCGAATGTCGAATAGGAAGGAGAGAAGGGTATATCGCAAGAATACAATCCCATACGTTGCCCTAAGAGGAAGAATATAATTTCAGAATGTACCAATGAACCGGCAGTGGGACACTAAGGGCGGGAGTATAAATACAACGTCGAGACATTGCTCGACGTCATTAGAAGCCGATCAGCCGCAAAAGCAGATATAACGTAGACCCGACGAAGCGAACGGCGGACAAGCCAGCCATGGCGATGAAAAGGAACGAAAGGTAGGGATTGAATGTAGCGTTCTCAGTGGCCTCCACATGGCTCTTGACCCAGTCGGTGAAGGCAGTAGACGTGAAAATCAGGATCATCGCCCTGTGTAAAACGGACGCGTCAATGAGTATGATACGTCAGCGACACAACAATAGTTGCTTACATATTGGTGCCAATCCAAGCGAGGACGACGTTGGTTCTGCTGTTGCGGTCATGATCGGCCTGTTTCGTCGCAGCATCACGGTGCTCCTTCTCTGGGGGAGGCTTGCGAGCGAGGGCCGAGCGAGACGCGTTCCAAATCTGGTCTACGTCCTCACGCTGCGTCGGGACTTCCACCTCCATCATGTCCTTCCCGTCTGAACCCTTGACCTTCTTGGCGCCACCGAGATCTTTGGCAGAGCCGTTGTCACCCTTCGTTCCCCTGCCACACCCGTGAGAATTGTTCAAGAAAAAAATAGAGAAAGAACACAAACCATGTTACGTCGTGAAGATTGCACATCGCGTACATCACTACCCAAGATATTAATGAACATTCAGTGGACATGCACCAGAAATGAACGCACTCAAGATGTTGATATCTACGCGTGCAATTGAGTCAGTGTTCCTTCTGCAGAGATGTGCGACTACTCACAACTAGGCTGATAGAAGAGATATTGAATGAAGGACGTGAACATGTGCCACGGCTCGAGGTGCATGATTGAGCCAACAAGATAAAGTCCATAAGTGGCAGCCAATGAGATAACGATGTCACGGAATGTCGTGTTCGTTTGTACCAGCCTAGAAGAACAAGTCGATATATCAGAGACAAAATTCTACAAGTAGATAAAACTTACTTCGGGAAGTCCTTCCAGCCCGCGACAGTATGGGGAACGGCAAGATACACCGTGTAGCCGGCGCACCAGAGCGTGATGCATGCGCACAGCCCAAACAAGAGGATACAAATCGTATATATCCACTTCGAACCCTGTAATCGAACTCATATGAGTTAGATACACATCTACAGCGAATCGGTACTGACCTGCGGCCGATTTCCAAGTGAACATATGGTGACGATGAAGATAAGGCCGATATAGAGCTAAACGAATCAGTTAGCGAGATACCGGGTACCTGATGCAAGATCGTCACCTTCAAGAAGACTTCGAATACGTATTGTCCAGCCCCCCGGCTCAAGAAATTAAAGGCGTCCGTGTCAGGTGTTGCGGTGGCGGATGATACCAACTTTATCCACATTCAGCTAAACGAGCTTTGCTGAGAAGCAGGATGACGCACAAAGAAGAAAGCCAGGTAGAAGTTTGCCAGGGAGGTCCACGTAAACAGAAGTTGTATGGCATTATAGATAAACTCGAGCTGTTGAAAGGACAGAAAGTATTGAGAATCCACCTGCGGACAAACGCGAGCTGCAGACTCGCCTGTAGAATGAACATGCGAATGGGGTTCTGTCCAGATGTCCAGATCCGCCAAAAGAACACAGTGGCGTGTACCGAAGCGAACAGAGATCCGTTGAGCCAACGACGACGCTGAGAGATGAATTCCGGAATCTGTACAGATTGATGCTAGTTAGAATTTGACCAGTCGAGAGTGTCAGATCTAACACACAGTGGTGGGCACATCAGTCGCAGCCTTCGCGCTCTTGACGTATTTCAAGCTAAGATGAGATGTCACTTGAGACGGTCGGAGTTAGAGTAGTACAATAAACATACGTCCAAGCCTCTCGCTTCTTCGTCACAATTTCAAAACACAGGATACGATCTTCGGCGAGATACATATTGCGTTCTATGTTGCAATATGCCAGAGTCAGTACGTCCAATATGGACCCTCAAAAACTATTGTCTGCTCACCAAAGAGTCCGGCACCACTCGCTCCTCCGTGCATCTCTTCGCCTTTGAAGTATGAAGCGAGTGGTCCTTTACCGTCGGGTCCGTTCTGCAGGGCCTTGTAGCGGTACGCGCTGAAAGCGCCAGGCAGCACGCTGATGTATCCGAAGACACTCTGAAAGGAGTATATTAGAGGTGTCGTACTTAAGCGCATACGTAATTACCTCGAGAGGTTTGTCGAGGATATTAGACATCTTGTACTGCAGTGGCTAGTGAGTACGCTGGTGAGCGCGTGACAGAGGCAACGTACTTCGAAGTTCTGCGAAGCAGCCAACGGGCTAGTCAGGAGCAAGGAGCATGCTTTGCCTGTATCAACACAGATCCTGGCAACAGATCAGGATGCATTATTTTTGCTTTCATAAATCACGCACTCTCCGCATGCGCCACCGACACCAGAGTGTTTATCGAAGCCTTTGTATTGCTTGATCAGTAATTGTTGAAAAGCTTGTCACAAGCGACATACATTTCCATAGCTCGTATATGGAGGTTCCCGTCGGTTTTGTACCGACATCAAGTAAGATGCAGACTGCGAGTCAATCAGCTCAATGAAGCGCAGGTGTGGAAGTGCGTTGCTGACCGTTGGGCTTGATCAATGGCCCGAACGCGTTGAAGAACCATCGATGACTGTTCAGCTTCTTCTTATTCTGCTCCTTCAGGCAGAAAATAACCTGGACGGGACAAGCTCCCTGGGATACTTCTCCGGTGTCTGTCACCACTACATGCGAGGTATACCTACGGAAAGATTCGAAGATGTCGAATTTGTTGTAGTTGTAGGACTCACTCAAAGATATGTGCAGTGACATCCTTTCCGGCGACAGAGTCCTTCATTACACCTTCTTGGTAACATCCCATCTATGCACAATTGAGGAAGGAGTACCTAAAGACACTACGAAAGAATGACTTACGAGTGTCAGGACTTGGAGAGTCCGCTTGTTGATCTTGTTTCGTCCATCAGAAACAACACAGACGACGACCTTCTGCCAGCCGTTCGGACCCCACATCTTGGACTTGGTACGGCCACATAGATGCGCAATGTTCTTGATTACCCTAGAAACAAAAAGTTCAGGACGCGGGGTGATGTGGCCGAGCTATTTACTTACGCGTTCATGGTGCGGCAGAACAGTACTTCATCTTCGTTGTACATGGTCATGACGACGAACAATTCAGTCTTTCGTCCGTATAGGTATGGACGGAGGGTAAACTTGGACCGCATGAAAGCGTCGGGGTCGCATGTCGCGGCGGTGTATCTCAGCTTGGTCGTCTCCTCGCGGTCGGTCATAGTAGCGGGAACGATGCCGGAGGGAACCTGCAGGTCGAGCACCAAGTTACCCTCTTGCAGCTCAACCTGGAGCTTCGAGCGACGCTTGAGCATCTTGTCCTTGGCTTGGGAATACCCTCCTGTACTTTGATAACTCTGTTGTGACTGCAGCCGCATCGGAGGATAATTCTGCTGAGGATGCTGTTGGTAAGGCACGGTCGGTACCGCGCCGTGGACCTGTGACATCTCGTATTGTTGAGTGAGATGGACCTGCGAGTCTGCGAAAGTGCTCTGGTAGGATTTGTTGGACTTGCCATCCCAGTTGTCGTACTCCTGCGGGTAGTAACCTTGCGGTTGGGCCTGATAATCCTGGGGTGCATGAAAGATCCCGCCAGGGGCAACATGTTGAACAGGAGGCAAGTCGGGAGCTAGACCTTGGTCGTGGTAAGGTTGAGGCTGGGGATTGCGATAAGGATCGTTAGGTTGCTGTTGGCGGTATGCCATGTCGAAATGAATGTGAGTCGGGTGGCGAGGATGTGCGCGAGAGCTTCAACTTAGAAATGAACGGACGGCTACCCAAGAGTTTAGAGACTCAAGGCTGCCAGAAAGAGGGAGGGGAACGCGAAGGGTATCTGAATCGTTGAAGGTCGTTGCTGAGAGACAAGTGTGTTCAACCCCATCACCGACGGCAGAAAATCAAGTCTTCTTTTGGCAACCGTCGCGTGAAACAATTGGGCGCTTGGCACACTGCCCCCAATCCTCGTACCCATACTGTTCTCTCAACAGAATTTATTCCGATGGTGGTTCATGCAACAACAGACCTCAGTTCGGGTCATAAAATAGCATCAGATGTTATTGGTGAGCGCGGTATTTCCTGCCCATGAAGAGCGGTAAACTGCGGTCGGACACGTAGCTACACAAGGAGCCTATCCACGGGGGCCGATACCCGGCTCGGTACCACAATCGTGGTGGCGGTAAGGACCTCATGAAGAGAGGTACCGGTCGTTGCTGGGAACTGTATCCTGCAGCAAGCGCACGACGATGACGGGATCAAGACAAGATCATGACCACTCCAGCGCTCCGTAAAGTTGCACCAGAACTTGGCTCACTAGCGGTTGCAGACTAGTAGTCTCATCCATGTGTGGTGCGGTGCACATCACGAGAAACTGGGTATATCTACTGCGGGTATGATGCTAGATAGATCAACGGTGCCGAACGTGAGTAGAGTCGTCCTGATACGACTGCATAGCGCACTGAACGCTGGCAAAGCGGAGCGTCAGAAGACTTCCGGCGATGGATATCGGTAGAAGCTCGGTATGGTGTGAAATCCTTGAATGCAAGAGCGCCATGAGGGTGCGCTTCTCCTCTACCAGCAGGCGAGAAGAACGGCGGTTCGGCTGTGTCGCGCCACTATGAGAAGAGGTGCACCAAGTCAGATGTGCGCAGAGAGAGCCCGGCGTAGTACGAGTAGCAGTAACATTGGCAGAGGTGGGTGACAGGGGCCGATTCAGAAGGGCTTGTGTCCGAATCAACAGACCCTGCCTCGAGGCCCTGGGGTATTCTTGTGGATATTCCGAGCCAAGGTGCTCTGACAGCACCTGGAACGAGGAGAGCTTGGGCGAGATGGTGGAGGGCCACAGCGGCCACAAAACGCGTGCGGTTGCCTAGACTAAGCTGTAACACAGACGGCGGCGGGAAAGAACGAGAAACATGCCGGAGGAAAGTAGGAAGAAAGAAAAACGGAATGGCGGCAGGCGAGCGCCATCTCCGTCCTACAAACGCCGTTTGTAACGGATTTGTAACAAGGATAAGATCGATAAGTAATGCGTTGTATAGGACTGTTACTAGCATTACAACTCCGCAGCGTCTTGTTTATATTCCCACGGTCTCGGACCTAACGACTCCCCTTGCCAGCCCACTGTCGTCTCTTGACCGTTCCCTTTGTCGTCCGCCTTCTTCTCTTCTCTACCACCACTCTCTCCCTCACCAATCCCTACTCTCATCTCTAAGCCATCCCACAAGCCTTTTCAGTCTTAGTTTTCTCGGTGAGTATCGTGTGGCTGTCGTCGTCGTTGCTTGGCCAAGGAGCATCAGATACGCATGTTGCCTCGAGGTTGCCACACCGTCCTTGTGAGATACGACTTGATTAACCCTGGTGCTGCAGAGGGAGCCATGTTGTCCTTCTTGCGTGCTGTACTGACGCAACTAAGCGGTGCGGGGTCCCTACTGCGGGGAGGCTGTGTCGTTTTCTCACCCCGAACGCTCCATATGTAGGCCACAGTGTGCACCCCCCACCTCTTTTCTCTTTCTTTTGACCATATCTGGCTTGATTTGCTTTGGACTAACTCAGATCTTTATTTTCAGACGCAATTTTACCCTCTAATACGCAATGGCCGATCCTTCCTCGCACAAGCTAGATTTGCGAGTCGGTGGCAAATACAGGTTGGGCAAGAAGATTGGTTCCGGCTCGTTCGGTGAGTTGGTTTGTCTTTTTGTCGCGTCATGCTAGACTGACTGCTCGCCACAGGTGACATCTACCTCGGCATCAACATCATCTCTGGCGAGGAGGTTGCCATCAAACTTGAGTCTGTCAAGGCCAAACATCCGCAGTTGGAGTACGAATCCAAGGTGTATAAGACTCTCGCCGGTGGCGTTGGTGTTCCGTTCGTTCGTTGGTTCGGAACTGAATGCGATTACAATGCGATGGTGATCGATCTCCTCGGTCCATCCCTCGAAGACTTGTTCAATTTCTGCAACCGCAAGTTCAGTCTGAAGACAGTGCTTCTTCTGGCAGATCAGTTGGTATGTCACTTTCTTATCAGGATGAAATGCACATTATCTAACCAAGAAGCCACACTAGATCTCCCGGATAGAGTATATTCACTCTCGTAACTTCATCCATCGTGATATCAAGCCCGACAACTTCCTTATGGGTATCGGAAAACGTGGCAACCAAGTCAACGTCATCGATTTCGGCCTTGCGAAGAAGTACCGGGACCCCAAGACCCATCTTCATATTCCTTACAGAGAGAACAAGAACTTGACAGGCACAGCTCGTTACACCTCGATCAACACTCATCTTGGTGTTGAACAGGCCCGTCGCGATGACTTGGAGTCCTTGGCTTACGTCCTCATGTACTTCCTCCGCGGGTCCCTTCCGTGGCAGGGCCTGAAGGCCGCTACAAAGAAGCAGAAGTACGACCGTATCATGGAGAAGAAGATGACCACACCCACCGACTTGCTCTGCCGTGGATTCCCCAACGAGTTCGGCATCTTCCTGAACTACACGCGCGCTCTTCGTTTCGATGACAAACCCGACTACTCTTATTTGCGCAAGCTGTTCCGTGACCTCTTCGTTCGTGAGGGTTACCAATACGACTACGTCTTCGACTGGAGCGTCCAGAGGACTCAAGCCGACGAAGCCGGCCAGAGCTCTAGCTCCAAGGCGCCCGGTAGGCGAAAGGTGGTGCAGGAGGATGACGAGCAGCACCGTGTCAGTGACAGAATGTGAGTTGTGTCGGTCGCCTTACTACGGATGTATATTGATGGCTCACTAGGCTACGTTCCCATACCCGTCAGCAGCAGGCAGCTGGTGTAATGCCCGGCGCCGTAGGTCAGCAACGCAGGGGCCGTGATGGTGATATGTGGTAAATGATCCCTCAACCGTGAGGGGTCGTGTTACTAGCACGTCCGGAGTACGTCCGAGCAGGGGGGGTGGGGGGTAGGTGATTGTGAGATGCTCGGACATGTTTGGTCTCGTCGCAGGTGAACTCCCATGGTCAATGGTGTATCTCGTCCAGTCCGAGGAGCGAAGCGAGTGGCCGATGTAGCGAAGGAAGAACCTTGTGGTAGCAGGTCCGGGTCGATCAATGCGCGTGGAGGTCCGCGCCCACCTGCAAATATACAAACTGTTCTCCTGGTCCAACATTCGTCAATCGTCATCATCGTCGCCTCGCCACGGCGGTCCTCGCGTTAGCAGCTCTATGATGGGTACAGGTGGAAATTCTCTGCAGGCAGTGTCGCTTCCTTTCTCTCAATACGGACGCTTTTTCTTTTCACGCCTCCTGCACCTAGTGCGTTCGCTTGCGGAACATTGGGTTTAGGTGGCGGCCTCTTTCCATTTATTCGCCGTAAACAATGTCCCCCCCCTTGCGCCGTATGCAGCCGTCGTCGTACGGTCTATTATCTACCATCTCCCTCATTCCCACGTCTTGTCCCAGTCTCTTCATCCCTCACTCTCCCAACCAACCATACAACGCACGCTCCTTTCCTATTTTCCCCTACCTATCTCCATCCCGGTTTCCGGTCGTGTCAAGACGTATTTGTTTGTCCTCCTGTCCGCCACCTCTTCGAAGTAGTTCGTTGAGGGCGCGTTGGACGGGAGAGGGCTCCGCGTATCGTGTGGTCCCTGAAGGCAGCGCGAAGGAGTAGGACGCAACCACACGCGAAAGATTGGGCAGAAGATTACATTACGACAGTTACGACCTCATGGTACACTCGCCCTCTCCACTTCCAAAGCACATACTTTCGTTGCGGACGTTTTCCCCCGCCGGTCGCTGTACAGTGTACTCGTCGCATCCGTTACGACTGTTGTGGTTGAATCCATCATTACTGCAACTACCGATTTGCTGTCTGTGTAGTAGTCTATCATTGCTGCTATAATGTTATTTGATAGTACACAATCTGTCTGGTGTGACAATAATTATGAGCATGGTCAAAGGTGAATTGACCTTATATAAGCAACCAATCATTCAGATTGACCGACGCATCCCGACGGGCGCTTGACGCGACCAACTGTTCCTCCACTTCACTCACGTAGCGTCGCCTGTAAAGCCGTCATGAAGCATGGCGTCGCATTTCGCAAACTGTCGAGGACGACCTCGCACAGGATGCTGATGCTACGGTAAGCAGACCGAAGACCGATTGTATGTGTATTCGTTGAACAAACTTCAGGAACCTGGTCACCTCACTCCTCAAATATGAGCAGATCAAGACAACTCTACCGAAAGCCAGAGAAACAGCGAGAGTTGCGGAAAAGGCAAGATAACTGTCCGCTTTACGATGCTAGTCGCTGAAGCGGTATAATAGATCATAACACTGGGCAAGAAAGGCGATCTTCCCGCTTGGAGCAAGGCCAACGGCTTCTTGCTTGACCCAGAACTCATGCCCAGACTTTTTGGACCCCTTGCTAAGCGTTATGCTGGACGTGTCGGTGGATACACACGTATTCACAAATTCGGCAACCGCCCAGGCGACAATGCTCCTAACGCTATCGTGGAATTAGTCGACAACCCACGAGATATAAAGTTCGAGATGACGGCACGCGCTGTAGGTTGGGAAGTCTTGGGAAAGCAAGTTGCACAGAGTGGACCGCACGCTTTAATCAAGTCTGGTGTAACTGGCATAACAGAACTCATCCGACATGAGCGCAGCTTGGCCCCAACAGATCAGGGCGAACTGCGAGAGAAGACTCGCTGGAACCTGCAGAAGGTACTGAAGTTCCGTGGAGCTAAGGGCGTCGAAGAATTGCGCAAGAGAGCGGAAGACCACATCGTGCGTTACCTCCTACCATAGAGAAAACATCCATAACTTTGCTCCAGGACACTCTTCTGGCGCAGCCACTGGCACTGAAACGAGCCATGGAGTTACAGGTCGAGAAAGATACCAAGAAAAAAGACGAGATATCACTTCGTCCAAATTCTTTGAAGCCGAAGGCAGGACAGACGGTACCGGGCGGGATGAACAATACGCTATTCATTGCCCAGGGCGCGCTGGGTAAGACCCTGCATGGGCCTAAATGGGTAGAGCAACGGCGGAAGCTTGGCCTCAGAAAAGACTCCTCTTATGTTTGGAACACGGTTTAATTCAGCCGTGTGTTGCTACGCTCATTCTGTATACGACAGACTTGCTACAGGCTCATGCTATCTATTAAAATGAACTTGCTGCTTGCAAGTCGTCGGCATTCAACCAGTCAGCGCCGTTGTTCTGCAGGACCGTCCAGACATTGTTGCGGGCGTGGATTGGCCACCCGGGTGTAGCATAGAACCTCGCTGCGATACCGCGAGCGTGCGCGTCGCCCACAAACTTGGTGATATTCTTCAGCTGGGCAGCGGGAATGGTGCCTAAACCATTCCAACCAATAGCGGCTGAAAAATCGGTGGACGCCAAAGGCGAGAGCGTTGGATCCCAGTCAGTGTTCAGCGACCGGTCGGTCAGCTGCGTGAGTGGGGCATCAAAGAAGTAATCGCGAGGCGAAAGCTCCTTGACAAGATCGAGAGGACTATTTCCAGTGCCAACCACTGTCACAGCCGACGTTGTGAGTGTCCCGTTTGCGAATGTTGTAAGATATCCCAGGGAACGCAAAGGCTCGAATGCTTTGAGGATGAATGGCAACGCTCTGTGCAGCAGTAGTCGGTTACAACGCTATCAGTGAGGTGAGTTTTATCCACTTACTCTGCTCCATCCGTTTTGACATCCACCAATAGCTGAAGGGGAGTACCACTGGCTGTGTCGAATGGGCCACTAACGAGGTCACTATGAGTATAACAAGTATACTGTGGTGCAGGACACTTACTTTTTAGACGGTGGGCCTGCAGTAAAGATATCAACAGGATTTTGGTCACTCAGAACATTCAACAATGGCTGGATATAAACCGAATCCAGAGTCCTGTTTGGCGTCAGAGCAGCTTCTTCGTGGCCAATCTGGTATGCTGTTCAACTAGCTGATGCATGTGTGGCAAGCATGACCCACGAAAAGCGTCCCATTCACAAGCCAGACGTCTGCCTCAACGCTGGCGACTCCGAAGCTCAGCGCAGTGAGGAGAGGTACGTCCCGCCAGTCTATGATAGACTTAGCGCTACTCTGATATCTGTGGTATAGAGCGTACAATCATTATGCGAATGGATGGCCTTGGGGACGATGTTCTGCGTAAGCTGCGTGGGATACTATCACAGAGCGATGAGGATAATGCTCTGACTGGTAGAATAAGAACAGAAATACCTGCAAAATTGGCGCACTCGAACTCTCCAACGACGTGATCAAATCATTCACAGTGGCTTTCCCTGCGCTGAGCAATGGGATACCCAGGAGCAAGATAGCCGAGGTCAACATATCGCGATGACTCTAAGCACGGGAGGGGTGGGGATGCGACTCCTCGAGTTACTGGAGTTCTTATAGCCGCATCAAACCCTCCAACCAGAATATGTGAGAAGCACTTCCAAGAGTCGGGATGGTCAATGGCTTACCATGCGGAGAAGATGCACGTTTGTGAGTTACACACCGCATGACCCGTCCTGGAATGTACAGTTTTGTGCTCACTAATGGTACTGATTACTGTACGCTGAAGACACCAGCAGAGGGAAATTGTGCGTACAGATCATCGGAATAATACCCACCGACCGTGTCGTGATCCTGGTTTGTTACTGCATACCTACTCCTATTTTCGACATTTTTCGCTAGGTGGCGGCATGTCTGCCTTGACGACGCTTTTTTGAACAGCTAAATTACTATGCTGATGGTGTATTTATATCATTCCCTCCGGCAACAAGCTTGTTAACCGTCTCGCCCATCCCAGCGCACTGCCTACAGCTTAGTAACAACAGCAATGAATATAAATCCTTATACCCTTCTGAATCTTTGCAAGACTAGACTCAGAACCTCTTCATATGAGCAATTGCAAGAATGTCACGGAAACTCTTCTCACGAATGATTAACACCTCTTCGAGACAGTAGAGCTTGGGTAAGCCCGTCGTCGCTTATGCTGTGTATGCACTGAATGTCCATATGGAAAGGCTCTTGGGTCTAAATGACATCTGGGGCACGATTCCAACAGTCTTAGATCGTGTGGCGTAATCGCGAAGACCACTTCTAGTGGTCATGCTTGCAGGACAATTCTCCGAGGTTGCATGTATGTACACATTGACGGGCATAGTCCGAGTTGTGGACGGATGCAACCCTGAAGAGGGTCGCGGTGCAAAGCCAATCTATCAGGAGTAAACGGTGGGAAGAGTTCAACTGATTCGTCCTGACGCTGTCATTGATCCTGTACACTTCCTTGCCCCTTGAACGCGTGAGAGGACGCGTTCCAGATTCGCTTCTGTGGCCTTGCAGTTGAAAATTTTGCGCGAGTAGGAGAGGTCCTTGGTGCCCCGTCCCATCGTCATGCGAGCAGAATGTATTTTGTCATGGTAGGACACATATCTACCGTGCCATACACTGCGGTGATTAGTCGCTCATAAAGCTTGCGCTTGTTACTGGGCCCTTACTCTCACCGTCAGCACATGGGATGCCTGACGAAAAACACGAGTCACGGATGATGATCAAGAGTGAGAGACTGAACATAATCACCACTTCCTTATTGATACACGCCGTTTCAACGTTGTCCATAATGTAAATTTCGCGCGCAATAGTAGCCAAGTTGCTACAGTACGTACAGTAGGCCGAATACGATAATGATAACATGCTGACACAGTAGGCAGCGTCAGGCACGTAACCGCAATGTCCGAGGCTCCGATGCGAGGTCGCAAAATGGCGGAGTTCCTCCCTTCCCTGCCCCCTCTCCAATTCTTCGCGTACATATCGTGCATCAAGCACGATAGTCCAAGCAGTGACCGCAACAGCGAAGGGCTGGCAAGCGGATGGTATCGCCTAGAAAGCGAACCGTTGGGCGAAGCGCCTAGACTACGGCGACGTTGAGCGAGGCATTTGGTCAAGCGTAAGCAACACATACCTCCGCATGTGCTACGAGTCGTTCCATATGCAAAACCGCATGTCTCTCCATAGTCGATCTACCGTGATCCCATTTACAGGCCTCCAAGGGACCGACGGCGAGGCTGAAGAAGAATGCACTCCTCCCGGGAACAGCTGAGACACTGAGCAATTTACGTCCCTCCATGAATGGGCTCTATGCAAGATGTCTACATTTGGAGGTAGTTGAGGCAGGCATAGAACTCACGTCACATTTACAACCTTTGAACGCGTTTTTAGCGCGTATTGGTATATAGAACCTGGGGGAGGGTATAAGAGACGACCTGAAGTATTAATGCTGCAGAACGTACCGGCATCAAGGACGAGGGTCACGCTTTCACCTGGCTGGAGAAGTACTATCGCACCCGCATTTCGGCCATAGTCACGTAATAGCTGAATTGTAGCGCAGTCGTGTGTGTCATTGACAAAGTCAAGCAGGACCTCGTAGCCTTCGGTGCGTGCGGGCATGCTGGGGAAGTCAGGGCCGAGGAGAGAGAACGAGAAACCGAGAGCGCTGCACCCGGGGGAAATAAGTACAGAAGAGGGTAGAGCGCGAGAAGAGAGGCTGCTTGGGAGGGACAGGCAATTAACAGTATGGCCTCGAGCTTCCACGGGGTCTTGCTTCTTTTGACGTCCCCCCGTCCCAACGCGCAAGTCAATGCAGTTGCTATCGACGTTGTCGATGGCTATGAGGATTACGACCAATGTAGGTACATGCACGCCTGTGGGTGTAAGCAACGTGTATCTCTATTATTTCGCACACAACTCAAACATCCAGAATAAAACGCCGGATCTGTTACCACGTTGTCAAGGTCTCTCCGCCACGCTTATTGTCTTTGACTGCCAGCGTTTCTGAGAACACCAGGTTGAGATTTTGCGCTTGACATTGACAAAGCTGGACCGCCTATGTATGCAAATACGACAGGATGTTAGGGGTGGAAATACACGTCGGAGGAGGTCGTGTTTGGTGTAGTGGGAGGAGGTGCTGACCTCGAGGTTGTATTGAAAGAGCTGAACCAAAGCTGAACCACTCCGGAGCCGTCCTCGCTTTGTTCGTCCTTCAGCGCCACACACTCGGATCGCTCCGTGACGAGCGCTTGGTGCCCGACAGTCTGGCGGCGTTGGACAGGGTCACCATTGCACGACCATGATCATGTCTTACCACAACAATAATGTCCTCTACGCCATCATTCTTGGGATTACCTGCAGAAATACGCTTGCTTGTCTACTCTTATCATCTTTCTGCACATCGTCGTATCACCCATGACAGACAGCCCTCTAACCTCCATGTGCGCCTTCTACGAACCTGCAAGCAGATCAACGCAGAAGCGAAGTCCACAATACTCTCCTACATATCTCTGCTGCACGAAGAGCAGATTGGTATTTTCCTGAAGAGTTTCCCTGACGATGCCTTCTCGCTTGTGCAATATGTAGACGTAGCCAATGACGGACGTTTGCTGGCCACGAGTGAGAAAGAGCCGGTGCGAAGGCCTGATTGACTACGCGAAGACCGTTGCTCATAAACACACAGAGGTCCGCTCCGCTGTCCAGGCTACATATTGCTCTAAGAAAACTGTATGCAATGATGCACCTGAGAGTCTTCGAATGTCGTCAAGGCCTCCCTATCAGTATTCATTGTGAGTGAGGTCACCGTATCTTGCTACAAGTAGTCTCACCGTTGCATCTGCCTTCCTTTATCAGCCAGCAAGCGTTTCGTACTCGCTTTCGAAGACGCGATGTTTCCTGTGCATACGGAAAAGCGACTACTATCATACGAGTTGTATTTGAGTTCCAATACTCGGGTTCTACCCTTCCGGAAGATTTCTCCGTCGTCCGTGACCACCCTCCGTCTATCTGGGGAATGCTACCTACCTGCGGAAATCAGGATGCCCGCATTACGAGACGTCGTCATCCAAAGCGTCACAGGAAATTATTTCGACCGTCATACCTTCGACCAGTGCTTTTCTGAAGCCGATCTCAGGTCTTTCAGCTATGTCCTTGGTGAAAGAATCGCATTCGAGATACGCGACCACCATCTGCAGTCTCTATGGGCTGGCCCGGGTCGACATTTGCGTAGATTGGTCCTCCTCGGCTGCAGCCGTCTGTCAAGCGCTGCACTTGCGGATTGCCTTGGATCGATGCCCCAATTGGAGTACTTTGCACTTTCCTTGACCACAGTCGAGGAGCAGAGGACAAATTTTGTCCTCACCGTACCCAACTCTGTCAGCGTGTTCAAGCTCCATGTTGTCAACGCGTGGTATGCGGCTGCTCTGCTTGTGGAGGAACGGGCGATGTGCGATGCCGTTGAATCACACATCCTCTCCAGACAGCCCCCGCCCGAAATGGTTGCCCTTCACTTTAGGGCAGCTCTGGTAGTCGGGGAGGGCAGACAAGTTCTTTGGGAGAAACTGGCTGCGAGCAGTGGTATAACGTTATGCGTGGGTCCCTGGGAAGAAGCGGAGGTCTTGTGACTAGCGTTGCATCACTATATACAGTATTTGCTGTATCGTAGAGGACTCGCGTCTATCAACCGACATCAGGTGTACTCCTTGATCATGACAATGCTGGACGAGTACTGGTAAGCACTATCAGGAGTGTTTCGGGCGTGTGTAAGTACATGAGGGCGGTATGCAGATGAGTACGGATAACTGCGAGGTGCGAAAGCGAAAGCAAAGCATAAACAAGATAATAATTATGAGTCCCATGAAACGTTAACGTTTAAACCCCGAACTCCACTCCTACGACGGTATGTCTTCACTTTCATCAGGCAGATGTGCGCGGAAAGCTTCGTATCCTATGGTAGGTGGAGGTATCGGCGGGGCATTTTGGGGCTTGTTAGGTAGCGACCGAGGGCGCGAGAGCAGGGCGTTAGCGCTACATGGCGGCTTCGGTCGAATGATAAAGTCGGAGAACACCATGGAATTCGACGGGTGATCCGGGGCTAGAAAAGACTCAGACTCAGGATTAGAGCCTTCCTGTGTGTCTGGCACACCCCAATACCCCCATTGCAGGTCCTGCTGCAATCTCGGTTGCGGACCGGTCCGCGTTGTCGGGAGGGTAATGGGAAGAGGTAGCACTGCGGACAACGACAAAGATACCGCCGGGATGGCTCGGAGAGTGGATTTCGTGATCTTCATCTGAGGGAAATAGGTTGGTTTCAGAGAAGTTGGTGCCACTATGAATTGATCCTCGACGAGTAGGTCTGCGTGGTCATTTTGCAAGTGATCTTCAATGTGGTTGTGTCGGAGAAAAGTCTCGGCGCAGCCTGGATGGTGATGCAGGTCGTGAAGACATCCACTGAATGAGAATGACATACCTAGCAAGGGGCAAGGAAGGGGTACACGTGACAGATGGTTCAGGTAGACATGCATCTGAAGATCATGTAATGAACTGTGTACCCGCGCTGGACATGACTTGATGTGACAAAGGGCATGGTCCTGAGTATGGTTGTCAGTCAAACAAAAGTAGTTTGAAAGTCATGACACTCACCACCCATCTTCGAGGCGAATCTCTAATATGATGTTTCAGGTGCTAATTTGAGAAAACAATGAATAAGTGATGGACATCTAGAAGTTGGATTATGAGGATTCAGGAATAAGGAGCCACTCATCGCCTAGGGTCAAGGCCCGAGAGCATCGTCCTCACATTACAAGACAGTGGTCGTTTTGGAAGTATCATTCCATCTTGTCTGCGGACCAGAGTGCGCTCTCAAAGAGTCGAGTTATTCCGGAGAAATTGAGGGGCAGTTACTCACCACCTCCAGTGTCTGCCAACAATTTAATGTGGCTTGACAGTCTCCCCACTCACAGGGCATTTCCCTAAGAATGGTCTTCGAGTGGGCTGCGAGCTGTTGCGGAGTGAAAGCGAGAGTATCTACTATCATCCCCGCACAGCACGCTGCGGGTCGAAGTGTCGTCCATAAAAATCTCGTCGAAGACGCGTCGTGCTCGTGACCTCTGCCACCTGACAAGAATACCACCAATCACGAGCCGACATTTCATGGACCAATCAAAATATTCCATTAGTAGATATTTAATAGCAAGTGTGACAACGCGGTTGACATTTTACAGCTTTGAGTATGGTATAATCATGACCCTTGTATAGGTATTGTACTAAGATACGACATGCTACGATTTTTCCTGATGCTCCATAGGTTTGACCAGTACAGCTTCTCTTCATCAGATACAGCTTTGCGTACCGCACTGTCGAGTTCATCGTTCTCCTGCATCGAAGCTAAGGAGAGAGCCACATTCAATGCGAGAGCCCTTAGCGGGGAAGAGTGTGGAATTTTATTGAAGGGACCCGGTAGCTCCCCTCGTGATGGATGTTGAATGATGAAGTACGGGACAAGTCGCGAGCTCAGCGACACCGAAGTCTAGTGATGTACGTGAGACGTCAGCTTGTCACGAGTAAATTACAACTTACCCCTTGATCCAACACACTTGAGCGGCGTTGCGATAGTCGTAAAAGCAATCGAAGTATGACCTGTTCCGAATATAACTTCAAAAATCAACGGCACGTCACATCAAAATCACTGACCTCAGTGGTCGGAGGATCACTGAATCCCAATTCCCACAGAATCTTCGGTAGATGCAATAGCCACTCCTGCAACTTCTTGCTTGTTGTGGGCTCAGTTATCACTCTGGTCACCCTTGGATGTCCGGTCATGGTCCCTAACTATACCGAAATCAGCGTTCGGACTGTCGCCAGATTGAGTCAAACCTACTAGCAGGATTCGTCCGAGGAATCCGATGGTATGTCGCTTCACGGAAGAGCTTGCGGACGCCTGCATCGCATGGTCGATAACCGTGTTTAATACGACCTCATCAGAGTCGAGCTCCTGTAACTCGTCGCTGCTGATCAAGGCCCAAACTGTGGGAAGAAGTGCCATGTATACTGATGAACTGATGGGACGTGGCAACGTTGAATGCGCGTTTGAAGATACAGATACCTTTCCCTTGAGTACGTCTAACACATAGTCGCGGACATGATCTACGTAAACTGGGAGGATATGCGGTGTTTTTGTGATGTTGCGTTTACCGGGACGTGTCTCTTCGTGACGTGATGAATCCTCCTGATCCTGCACAGCGTTCTTAAGCATGAGTAAAGATGCCAACTCGCAGAATATCAAGTTCAGCGACTGGAATGCTTCTTCAATCTGTGAAGTTCAACGTCATTACAGGTGAGAGGCGCATGGTTATGATCGCGTACCTTGATATCGCGTTTCATTGTACTCGACCACTGAGCAGAGAACGGGAAATATGTTGACATGTGACCGAGGAAGACATTTACGCCATTATACACAACAGATCGATCCTTCATACCCTGTAATAGACATAAGATCGATGCACTAGATGATGACTGTCTGACTTACCACAGAAGTGCTGGAGGAGAAATTCCCATATAACAGTCGCGCAATTTCTGCCACGGCCACCACAGACTGCAGCTCAATCTCCGAGGGCGCGGATCCTGGAGAGAACACAGATGGGGCACAGTCTAAGAATGTGGAAACGAGTGTTGGTTGCATCGTGCGAGCTATTTGCTGCGCTTATTGTCAGACACGTCGAGACTACCAAGAGAAGTGACTACTTGCTGCAATGTACCCAGACTCCACTGAAGCATCGTAACTGGATCCTGAATCCTCCAGCACCTGTCCTGCGGAGGAGAGATCTCGAAAATTGATTGCGCTTTCTGTTTGTCCCGCTGCCAAAGTAAAGTCGTCGATAAAATCTTCATCAGAATTTTCTATCTCAAATTGCTCCACCCATTCATGAAATATTGTTCCCGTCAGACGTTGAGGGACAGATAACACCGGGTAAAGCTGGTGGTCAAAATTGACGAAGGCGGACTTTGACGGGAAAGACGACGCAAAAAACCAAGTGGCCGAAGGCTCGATCGGAGAGAGCTGTCGTGCTTGCTGTGGACTGGATGAACGTGAAGACAATGCAGTTGACAGGAAAGTAGACAGTGATTTAAGAATCACGAGCTTCGACTAAGAGCTATCAAGTGAGAATGCATCCCGAAGAGCATACAGTTTATAGCACTTACTGCTGATGAGAGTATGACACTAGCTGTGGAAGTAGCTTGCACAGGTTTAGTATCTGGAATAAACACGATGTTAGTGTTATTATACTGTATGAACGGGCGAGAGGCGAACCTCCATCCTCCCCAAAGATCGTGCCGGCATTGAGGATCCCTAGATAACCTTCAAGAACCCGTCTCCCATGGCCATCCGAGTTGCTTCCCCAGCCATCCACAACAGCATTTGGAATATATTGTAATAGCAGATCCAGAAAGCGTACCGCGTCGATTCTGATTTCGGGGAACAGGTGTGTTTGTGCTGATGCAGTGAAGAGTAATAGAGTCGGGGCATGCGGGAGGAGGTCTTCCTATTCTTGCCAATCATACATTCAGTGTTGAGTTCACAAGTCAATGAGGGAAGTCTCACGAGAGGAACGCGAGGAAATAGCCAGCCCAAGAAATTCAATAGAGCCTTGCGAACACTAGCATCCTGTAGAACATGAGATTCATTCAGTCGGACATACGTAGATGACTCACTTCGTCCCCAATGACCCGTACACAGCCATTCAGCAGAGAGGTCAGGGAAGTAACTATAAGTTCCGGATTTGCCTCTAGTAATTCTCTTAATCCAAACAAGGCATCTAAAGTGGATATTGAGACGTGTTAATTTCAGCAAGGAAATTTCAATACCTCTGCGGGTTCCAGCATTGTAGTGCTTCAGGTGCGAGAGAAGGTCCTCAAATGTGAGCCTTCTCCTTGTGCTAGGAACGTTCGCATCCGTAGCATGTGCGATACTTTGGGATGGCAATGCAATAGCTATCTTACTAATATATGAGAGATGATCATAGAACGTATAATAACACTCACAGCGCGCTTTGAACGTCGTGTCTACAGCATTGCTCGGTGCTTGTTTGCCTTTGCCCAATTTTAGCTTGGCTTTCTGGAAGTGTGATTCAGTACGGCTTGTCTTGAATGTATTCGTATACGCACAGAAAAGTCCGCCGCCTTATCCTTCTTCTTCTTCGTGCTTTTTGGCATTCTCGTAGATGGCAGTAAGAAGCAAATGATCCTCGACCGTCGCGGTCGAAGTGTATGTTTTAGCGCTCACAGAACGCCTGTGTTAACAAGGGCGCCTATCAAAATTTCAACAGACAAACTTCCATGATCCAACGGATCGACAGACGGTGTCTATACTGCTGACGGTGTCTTTGTGTCCGAAGAACTGTATGATTCGTGCGTGAATATACCTGCATTCACCACCGTCAACGTTATCCAGGGTTTCGCGCGGATCGCTCAAGTAGTAGCATAGATGATTTCAGCTAAGGCTCGTCTCGAACAGAACCTCGCCAGGATATCGAGTGGTGCGTTCGAGTCAGCTGCTTCTCAGCTGACTATGTCAACCGAAAACTTGCAGAGATCTCTGGGAAAATTTGTCTTCATTTCTATCCTGAAGTCATGCTGACCAGAAAGTCGCGCTTGCTCATCAGTTTCAACCATGGTCCATGTGCATCCTCATTGATTCTCTGAGTACGTAACCCTCCGTGATGTAGCGAGAAGAGGCGAAAAGGTGGCACTGGGATAAACGGTACGATGTGAGCCCCCCACCTGACAACTTCCCGACGTTCTTCCGCTGACCTGGAGGGCAGTCCATTGCAATGTCGCGAATTTCTTGCGTATTCGCGCCAGCCCACAAATGATCCGCCTTATTTAATCCCAGTTATGAATCGGACAGGATCCCATATCTCGCGATGCGCGTGCTCCTAGGCTTGTCTTTGCTATACGTGTTCGCTGCCTCAGTGTGGGCGTCGACCGCAGAATCACGCCTTCGACGGTCTGTTCCAGCAGGATTTGTTACTACCAGAGGACCACAATTTGAGCTCGATGGAAAACCATTTGTATGCGTCTATATCTCGCTGATCTATCGAGGGTGCTAACAATAGCGCCAGGCCTTTGTGGGGGCAAATTCCTACGTATGTATAATCTATTCATCTCCAGGAATTATGACAAACAAAATCTCTAGTGGCTCCCACTCCTCCTCACACAAGATGACGTAGAAAAAACTCTGCAATCTATGCAAGGTGCCGGAGTGAAGGTTCTACGGACATGGGTGAGCTTCCAACTGTCACCGTCCGCCGAAACGTATATTCATTGTTTACCAGGGTTTCAATGCCATCAACGGTTCAGAGTTAGCTGGAGCGTTACAGTCTGGCTTGACTTACTATCAGGTATGACATGGTGGTAGATTTATTATTGGGTGTCGGTATAACAACTCAATCACATTGTCAGGTATGGAACAGTAGCCAATGGGAGCTGAATGACGGACCTCAGGGCTTGCAAAGACTCGATCATGTCATTGAGACGGCAGGGAAATATGGTATCAAGGTAATCGTTGCGTTTACAAATAATTGGTGAGTACATGGAGTTACTGCGGGTGTGACACTTGCTGACATAGTTCAGGGTGGGCTACGGGGTAAGAAGAGCTCTTGTCAGATTGCTTCGTCACATCTCACTTCGAATAGGGTTCAGATTTATACATCAACTGGATCGCAGGTTCTGGCCAAACTCACGATGTATTCTTCACTGACGCCAGAATTATTGCTTCGTATCGTGCGTTGCTTCTGGATATGACATTTCTACGCTCTTCGAGCTAATAACACCTCCAGAATCCTACGTCCGAACAATCGTAGAGCGTTATAAGACGTCGCCCAATGTATTCGCTTGGGAGCTTATGAATGAAGCTCGCTGCGCAAGCGATACATTGCCGTCTGGTCCCGCCTGCGTCCCTGGAACGGAGACGTTGTTGAAATGGTATAAAGAGCAATCAGACTTTGTCCGCACTCTGTTTGTACTTCTGCTTGATTACTCTCCCCTTGTACTCACGGTTATACATCAGAGATCCTTTCCATCTTATAACGACCGGCGGTGAAGGACACTTCTTTTGGAAAAATCCGCCACAGTAGTGAGTCTCGCTGCCATTTTGATAGATTTACTTCTGAGGCATTCCTGTTCCCAGCTGGTTTGATGGCACTCTTGTCAGTGATTTCAACTTCAACGGACAAGGTATCGTTAACATAATTATACATAATATAACGTGGCTGACTGCGATCTATCTCAGCGGGCGAGGATTTCGATCGGAATCTTGATCTACCCAATATCGACTTCGGTACCTATGTATGTGATTACCGTGGTGTTGACGCGTTCGGTGTGCTCATCGCTCCGCTATAGCACATGTATCCGCAGACTTGGTATGCTTCTCACGAAAAAGCCAGCTATCATTCACTCTAAACTGTATGATAACACAGGTACCCTGAACTGGTCTGTACAAACGAATCAACACAAACTGTGACGGATGCCAGTCTAACGCTCTTGTCGACAGCTATTCCCGGGCTCCAATTTCTCCGTAGAGCAGTGGGGCCTGGGCTGGATCAGTGATCACGCGTCCTGTCAGTATCTCGAAACGCCGTACTAAGTCCTGTCTAACAGCCCAAACATATACAGCCGCTAAAAGAGCTCAAAAGCCAGTGATTCTCGAGGAATTCGGTGTAACTGGCCTATGTGCGTGAAATCTAACGTCTTCTTATATCTCTATTGATGGGCATGCCTGACATAGCAAACAAGTCCACGATCTATCCGTCCTGGGTCAACCAAGCACTGGACACGAACCACGCGTAAGATCTGCCCGAACCGTTCATTTGTACTGTCCTTGACATTGACGAGTACCAACATCTGGTTTCAGAGGGTGAGTAGCAGCAAAATTATGGGTGAAAGCAATGCTCAAAGGTTGCATGCTCGCTGGCAGGATTATGCCATGGCAATTTGGTGAATTGCATCTCACGGAAGACGGTGGGAATCGTATCATCAAATACTCAGATGCATTGGTGAATGGGGTGCGCTTTGATCATTATCTTGTCTTCGTTTCAGCATCATAACGCATAAACGCAGGCTTCTCCTAATGACGGTATATAATTCGAATCAAATTCGCCTTCGTGTAAATTTTACGAGGGCTGACAATGTTTTAGGGTTGGCCATATATTCTAATCAGACATCCGTCTGGGATATATTCACGTATGTAGGCCATTGCAACTCGAGAGACTCCTCGCTAATCGTTGAATCCAGGCAAGCCGCCAAAGTTCAAGCTGCGAGGTCTGGGTGACGGCCCTGAGAGCAAGAAAATTTGTATACGAATAAGATTACTGCATCGGAGCATGTTACTACAGTCAAGGTGGGAGGAACAATAAGATATCAGTTTTGCTGTTGATCTGTTCCCGGGTGAGGACGCGTCATGCTACGGTGTGAAAGACGGATTCACCTTGGAGTCATCTGTCCCTAAGAGGTCTCGTTGTGGGCATAACTTTGATACCGTCGTAGACGGTACAGGAACCACCGGGCAGGACACTCTCCTGCGTTGAAGCGGCGAAAACGTCGGCGACGTTGCAGCGACTGTCTTCCCAGACCTTTACCCTACGCAGAGACGAAAGGTACTCGGATCTTGCATCACAAAGATCGAGGAATGTGTATACTCACTGTAAATGCACCTCCTTTCCATGCTGCCTGACTACATATTTATACAACAATCCCGCGGTCAAGACGAGAGAGATCGTGTCTCTCGGATGTACAAGTATCGTTGGCCCTGAACGGCTGCCACTTTCAGGACTTTGTTGCAGCTGCATAGTAGCTGGCTGTGTTGTGCCATTCATAAGTTCGAATAGGACTTCGTACGGCAAGGTACAGGTTGGAGACATGGCGGAGAGTGGCTTCGTCTCGGGCTAACAGCACCCAACCCGACCACATCCCCATTGCTTAAAGTACCTGCGGGTGCATCTTACAACATTCCCTACTGGGGTCGCCATCTACACGGTTGAATGAAGCGTCCTCTTCTGTGGCACACGCGCTGCACAAGCTATTGTTTCCCGAAAAAGCACCTTGAACCACTTGCTCGTTGAAATAAGGTGCCGCGGGTATCTTCCCTGGCTAAAGTCAGCGGCATCTATCCAACGCTGAGCCCACAACAACAAAGCTATCTGCCCTGCGCCTCGTCAAAGCGCCTCTTTATTGTTTTGACACAGTCACGTTCACCCTCATGTCCGCTGCGTGGTAAGAGTGGGGCTTCATGACTATTATGCGGGGGACGCACTGGCACGTAGACGTGTAGATTACATTGTCTCGCAGACAAATTGACAGGCTGACGATCTGTTATCGCGGGTTATATTAGATCATACAGCTCGGACTGCTGTCGACGGATCCCATCCAGTCTCGCGCATCTTCTGCACGATACGTAAGATGTTCCTACAGTCATCGATACCAGAATGGTGCCTTCCCACCAGTTCCAGCTTCAGCTTCGCGAGCATACCCGCCATGTCTACGTTGAAGCGGCGCATGTCAAGGTGTTTTCGAAACGGGGTTTTGATGTTGATCCAGCGATTGTACGGAGCGATGAGGTTACCGGCCTCGTCGAGTCCATATTCGCCTTCAACAAGGTTCAGTTGTTTGGGAAGCATAGTCTTTAAATCCCAGTCCCCGCAGGTAACGAAGATATGGGAATCCAACGCATCTGGCTCGAGCAACCCATGGGTCTGCATGAACTCTCGGAATCGCTTCCAGACATCGGGGAACGTGTCTGCCTTGTCGACAGTTTCCTAGATTGAGCTTGTATGAGTGATGCATGTTCATCGCGTCGATGATACTTAAGGAAACAGACCTGCGTTATGCCAGTCAATTCGGTGCAGAAGGGAGTCAAGGTCGTATGTATGACCGGCCGTACGTATTCATGGAAGGTCGCTTCTACTTTATCTTTCAAAACGTAGAGATCTGTGTTAGATAACACGTAAAGTGAACGAGATGTGATGTGGAGGCTTCACCTTCCCCGATGTTGTATAATAGGGTTGGGAACTCGATGATCTCCATTTGCCGTACAGCATCCCCGCAAGTAGCCTCAAAATCCAAGATGAGTAGATACTTCAGGGATTTTTTGGTAGAAGCCTTGGGCGATATAGATGCGGCTGCCATAATGCTACGTGCTGGACGTAACATGGAAGTGCGAGCCATCCAAATCGGTATACCAACTATCAAACCATCAAGTTCGCTTATGCCAAGTTGAAGCACTGCAAAACCGAATGCATGCCTTCAGGAAGGATATGGAAGACAACACATGAATTGGTATACTACAGACATCGTAGACTGACAGTGAGAAAAGTTGAAAACAGACCGTGTACAGCTGATGGAATGAAAGACATAAAAGCAACGGACTGCGATACTAATGAATGCTCAACAGCAATAGCAACACCACAGGTAATGTATCCACAAAGAAACGTCATACAACTCGTTATCTCAGAGAATGCGAGGGACCCCATACGCTGCGCCTGACTACGAGTACTCCCTCACCAGAACAGCCCGTTACGAGGGGTGCGGAAATCGATCTTCAGGTCCAAGCACACCATATCCTCATCAAGATCCGTGTATCCACGAATGTTGACAACAAATGGTGCTACAAACGCTGTCAGCAGAAAATATGACAGTGATGACGGATGTGCGTACCCTTAGGAATCTCCTTGGGCAGTGTCGTCGTGTGCGCAACCTTGTGGGTACCTTTTTCGATGGGACACGAGATCTCTGCATTTGCATTGCGTCTTATGGTAGAGAGAAAAGATGAGGATAGATATGTTTGAACGAAATGACATCACTTACGCCTCTTCGCAAAGGTCAAACTCCTTCTGAAGGAGCTTGATAACGCCAACCTTGACCACGACGTCCGCATAAGCACCCTCCTGCACAGTGAATTAGATCTGCTGTTCATTAGGAAGGGCACATAGTAAGACGCACCTCTATCCTCTCTTTGGCCTCTCCGACGACGGTGACTGTAAGGTCCTCGCCAGGCACGGGGGGGTCTGGGGAGATTTCGATGGACTTGATATGGACTGGGTCGGACGGGTTACCTGTGGCGCAATTAATTGAGCAACATAGTACACTAAGGATTGGTAGTAGACATGGCATACCACAATCAGTCCACGACCATTTATCACTGACGGCGGTTGAAAGCGTGTCTTGTTGCTCGAGAGGTGAAGCCGCACAAAGAGAGGCGAGAGCAAAAGAAAGAATCGTCAAGAAAAATACACGGGCCATGTTAGAAATATTGGCTGGTCGTAACGAGTAGGGGAGAGCACCCGAGAGAGGCGGCAGCGTTATCGTCGAGGTGGTTGGGAGTCAGACCAAGCGAGTGGGGCAGACGACCTGAGTGCTCCCGCCGCGGTAACATAGACGCTTGACCGCGCCCACGCCACGTGGGATACCACATATGGATAGCGCCCGTCATAACTTCCGGCTGTGCGGAGGCCAACAGCCCTCACAAGTGTTTGAGTCTGCTGCGGCGACCTCCCACTCTTTGAAGTTTCTTCCCCTACGTTCATCTCGTACGAACCGCTTTTGCTTTCACGACCCCCCAATAATTCACTCGGTTCCTCTCTTCTACAGCTAGCCTCGTTTGAGACGAGTTTGTTCCTCTCCAAGCCTTCCTACCGACGCCTTTGACACCCTGAGCCGGATCTCAGAAAATGAAGCCCAGAGACTATTGTTGCTGTGCCATTCCCACCGTCAATGCGGGCATATACCTTGTGCTCCTGGAGCAGTTTGTTCTGGGAGTCGTAGCGGGTACTCTGTCCATTGCTACCCCTGCCAGTAAGTCTTGACCGCGTTACATTGTGGAAGTGGCTTACGCTTGGCACGCGGTAGTTGTTGGAGCGGCGACGTTCTCCGGGGCGAAATGGATCTTCGCTATTATTTGCTACGTCGGCGCCGGCATCCAGCTTCTCGGCGTCGTGGGTGTCATGCAGGTATGTGTGCTCCCTGCGCCACTAGCTTCATAAGCTAAATTGTTCGTCGTTAGGAAAAACCCATATTCTACCGCCGCTACGCTACTTTGCACCTGCTTGTGTCACTAGCGGCTTTCTCAGTTGCCGCCGTATGGATAGCACTGTCGGCTGCGCGGCACAGTCAGGCCAAAGCGAAATGTGAAAGCGTTTTCTTCACCAACACAACCGAACCCTCTGAGGCAGACACCCTGTGCAACATATTCCCTTGGGTAGACATCGGCTTAATGGCTGGTCTTTGGGTCGTGCTAGCTGTAGCCCAGGTAAAGTTGTTTTGTTATGACCGAAATCGTCCTTCAATAACAATATGCTTTTGTTCAGGTCTACTTCTATGTTGTTGTCTCGTCTTACGGATCGGGACAACGTCTCGATCACGAGAAATACGATTCCATGTACGATCCTACCCACCCTCTTACAGCGGACATACCACTAAACGATCGGGGCGACCCTTGGGAATCCCGTCCGTCTGACGCTGATCTGCGTGAACCTGGCGCATATCACAACAGGCAAGATAGCTTCGGCAGCGTTGACACCGTCATGGGCGACAAGGTGCAGCAGCAGCGGTACAGCGGATACGGGCAGAACACCTATCCCCCTGTTCAGCCAGGCGCCGCGTACACGCAAGACCCGACGCCGACGCCGCAGGCGCAAGACCCGTACTACTACCAGGCGGGCTACACTGGAGGCAATGGCATGGATCAACCAGAACGCACCCAGCCTCATCCTGGTGCGTCGTGATTCTGCTTGGGTTCCCTGTTGGGCTGCACAAAAGGCAGTTCATGCGGGTCCGTTTTGTCCTTCACGAGCATACAGCAGTCGCTGACTGGCCCCTTGTCCACAGCCGAGGGTTCTTTCCGGCGAAAGACTCCCCGCTTGCAGAAACCCCTGTCAGAGGATTTCAGGGTGTAGACGGACATTGTTGACGTCTAGGACGCGTTCCATACCTCATATATGATGTATCACTCATGTAGTTTCGGATTGGCCTCGGACTTTCTAACGGACTTGTATCATGTTATGACGTTCTTCGTTCCAGAGCAATCATCTCAACTTTGCCAATCTACACAATCACAATCACACGCATGCGAGAGATTGAGATCCACTAGGGTTCTTTTGGAGCCCTTTAGTATACAGTGCTCTGCTGTACTAAGAGGTACATTCTAAAATCTGTTTGACCAGCAAGATACAGGCAGCGACCGCTAGCGACCGATAACAGAGGAATACAAGGGGATTTATGCGAGAACAAGCTGCGAAACCAAACCCTCCTGGCCCACCACACAGGACTGCAAGCAGTACGGGTGGTGAGAACGCCCAGGCGCCGAGGGTGTCCAGAGTAGATGATAGTGAATAGAGATGTGCAAATAGGAATAAGTGACGATGCAGCGACAGCGGCAGAGCATTCGACTTGAGAGCGAGCTTAATCGAAGGTCCAGGTCATGCCGTGGAGACGGCCGATAGCTTCGCTACCGAGCTTGTCGAAGGCGGAAGGGGAGAAGTCGAGGTCGAACATCGCGCACCCTACGCAACGGTCGGTAATGGTGACTTGCACCGAGTTGCCTTGGTCTAGAACACGAACATATATGTGAGACACTAGCATGGTACATGTGCAGAATTGCACTTACAGTGTGCGGTAGCCTTCTTGTTGCAGATGGGGTTATCATTAGGGTTGGCACCATTGTAACCACTGCAAAAATTTAGTGAGGGAATTGGTCCGTGTAGAATAATGTAGGAACGTACGGGAAGGTATCGAACAAGAGGTGCGAGACAGCGACGATGTGGTCGGTGTCAGAGTTGGTGATACCGCATGCACCAAGGCCGGTTGCGTAGAATGTAGCTAAAGACAAATATAATGAGCACAGCTTACAGGACCGAGAATGCGCGAAGACTTACCGTCACCAGAGTGAGTTGCAGTCAAGAGGTCACCATCTCCACCTGAAGAAGCGGGAGTGGAGGCGGGTGGAGGTGCTTGTGTAGTCGGTGCAGCCTTGGTGGTCGCAGGTGCCTGAGTGGTGGCGGGCGCCTTGGTAGACGAGGGCTCTTCGGTGGTGGCAGGCTTCTCGACCGCAGCGGGCTTAGCGGATGAGGGGGCAGGGTCTGCGGAGTGAGATGGAGAGGGGGCTGCGGAGGACGAAGAGAACACGGGGAGATCACCTCCAACGTTGACGGGAGCAACGGTGGGCTGAGCTGCCTCCGAGGACGAAGACAGCTTGGTGCTTGCTGCGGCCGACGACGAGCTGACCGCGACTGAGGAGAGCGCGGTGCTCGTGGGGAGGGCCGCCGACGAGCTCGTGAACGAGATCGCCGTGCCGTTGCTAGCTTTGCATCGCTTCACGACGCGCTTCTGGGGGACGACGACAACGGGAGCCGCGGAGGCCTCCGCGGCGGGGCTGCGACCAGCCAAGACCTGGCGGTGGTGGAGGTTACGCGCCATGTGTGGCGAGCTCAACGCCGAGGCGGAGAGGGCGAGGGAGAGAATAAGGAAGAGGTTGGGGCAGTACATGGCGACAGAAAGAATGAGGGGGAGTTCGTACAACTTTCTTGTGTCGAGTAGACGACGAAGGAGTGTCGAGAACTAGGAGGTTATAAGGACGGTGATAAAGAGCGAGTGGGTGGGAGGAGGGACCCTGGAAGTTGCGGGAACGAGGCAAGGAGGACGCCTGGGTACGACTCGGAGAACGTTGTAGGAACGTAAGGGGAGGACGAGAAGTCGTGAAGAGCACAGTCGGGGTCTTTAAATCCCAAAACTTTGCCAAATCCTTGTTGCCATACGATCGCCGATTCCAGATCTTCACGCTTGTTACCCTGAAAATATCACCAAAAACTCGGCCAAAACCCGGACAATACCCTGACAATTCCCAAATACGCCAAAAAGCAATCCAATGCCCTCAAAAAATTCCTTTTGTCCGTCGCCTGGGGCTCGCGTTAGCCTTTTCATCCCAAACAATGCGAAAATCAGCCCCCGTAAAGCGCACCAGAAAAATTTGGCTCACAAACAAACCAATACACCGTACAGGCGCGCACACAAGCACGCGAAGCATGGTCATCTAATATTCATTAACTACTCGGACAGGACCAGTACCCTCGTTTTCACCCACGCAGGCCAGTAACACCGACATGCATCATCTCCTCGTCCGCTCGCGTTCGAGACAAACAATCATGTCATCTCAGCGCGGATTGCACATGTCATTCCCTCAGGGTCTCAGACCCCCGTCACGCCCCTTGCCGCGTACATCTTGACCAGCCCCGTACTCGACGTCTCCTCCAGCGTCTTGGAATAAGCATCTATCCGTCCTAGGAGCAGCATGCTGTCCAACCGGCTGGGCTCCACAGGGACCTTGAACAATCTGGTGACGTCCTCCTCAGGGAGCGGCGGAAGCCCCTGCGCGACACGGGCTGCGTTGTCCTCCTTCCGCTTCGCTACGTAGGCCTCCAAGCGCGACTTCTCGCGGGCGATCTGCCGCTGCATGTAAGCGAGGTTCCCCTCCTCTGCCCTGTAAGCGTCGACAGCCTCGATTATCTGCTCCAAGTTCTTCGAAACACCGCTTGTCCCGAGGTTCAACACAGAGAACGACGGTGGCAGAGCAGCGGCAGATGCGGCAGTTGGCGGATGAGGCTGATGCCCGACAGATGGAGGAGCGCTGAGCGTGTCCATGAAAGCGTCAAGGAGAGGATTGGTCCGGATTTTGATCGGGATCTCTTCCAGTATGGAGGAAAAGGTAAGTCGATGGTTGATCAGACTTAAAGGGGCGTGCGGGTCAGTCTCAGATAATTGTAATATCCTGGGCCGTCTTACCTTTCGGTGCTGAAATTGTTTCTCTTGTACACTTCCAGGAATGTTTTTGTAAGTCTGAAAGCGCGGAACGATGCGTTGCCGCGCGCCGTGCGGGAGATGTCTGAGTATGGAAATATCAGATCAGGATTCAGGAGGACGGTCCCTTGCGGACTTACCATGAACAATGACAACACCTCCATGTCGTAGCTTTTCTTGTTGCACAGCCTGCGTCTCGACAAGTGTCTGATTGTAGAATGATCCAAGCGCCATGGCCTGGTAAAACCCAGCGACACTGTCGTCTCCTTGGACTTCTTTGAGCGAGCGCAGCATTTGCGCCTGGTAACGCGCTGGAATACGTCGCGCAGAACGCGTGTTCAATGTCTAATAAATTATAGACATAAATGGCTTGCTTACCAACACCTTTAGATGACTTGTCGTCATCATCGTTGACATGGTGCGGCAGTGGGAACGAATTTGAGATCTCGAGAGTGCCGTCAAAGTCAAGGCCGAGCAGGACGCCGTGCGCGCTGGAACCGTGCGACTCCCGAGCGTGTTTAATGATCTTGGAGACAACCTAGGCAGTTGGGTGCCAAAAGAGAGTAGCAAGCGGTGAGCATTGAGTTCTGCAGAAAGGACACAGTGGCAAGGATGTGAACCTGCACGGAAATGAAGAGCGTAGTATCCCTGCTAGATTTCTGTACTCACAATTCCATCGAGCTGAACGCATGTCAGCGAAATGTCGGCCTCAATATCGATCACTTTCGACATGGATGCAGGTATGGCCTCATAACTAGGAGCTGCTTGTGTTGGTGCAGACTGAGGTGTAGGGAGAGAGGCAGCGACGGCTGCCGCCATAGAAGGTACAGTAGCCATATTGCTGGTGTAATCGAAGAGCAGAAAACGGCTATAATGAGCAGTATAATGAACGCGTCGCCAAAGAAGTGAACAGCAGATGGACCAGTAGAGTTACAGCAGAGTGCTTTCGACGTTGAGCAGGACACCACCAATTAACCTCTGAAGCTCAAAAAGACGAGTCTTTGCGCGCCAAAACAAGCCACAATTCGTGTGGGGATCACGCGACAGGCCGGAGGTGTCCGGCGCCATTATACCCCGCTCCGGCCGCTGCGCATATCCGTCTCCGGACAACGTCCGCTGAGGCCCGCGTTCCACTCAGGCACTGCATATCTTTCCTCACGACTTCCATGAGCGTTGCTTGAGCGAGCCATGTTCACCATCAGCAGGTCGACTCGTATCATACTCTTACTCGTAATCGATGTCTGCTTCTTCTTCGTTGAGCTCATAGTCGGTCAGTAGTTTCAGATCTTGTATACTTCCCACTCGTCTGACTGTGTCATGTTTACTCCACTCAGGATATGCGGTGGGATCTCTGGCCCTCGTCGCGGACAGTTTCCATATGTTAAAGTGAGCAGTCGCCACGCGAAAGCCTCGAGATGCAAAGCTCACAGGGTCCCAAGTGATGTTATGAGTTTGGCGGTCGCTCTCTATGCCATTAAAGTACGCAACAGACCGCATACATCGCATTTCCGGAGTTCACTGAAACTTTCCGTCTAGCTCACAAGCCAAACACACATCGACGCGAGGTATTCCTACGGTTGGCATAGGGCTGAGATCTTGGCCGCGTTGGTCAATGGAGTCTTCCTCCTTGCCCTTTGCTTCTCCATCTTCCTGGAAGCTATGCAACGGTTCTTCACCGCACCAGGTCCGTATTTCCCTCTTGAATTAAACAATCTGTCTAATATTCTATAGAAATATCCAATCCTCGCCTCGTCGTGTTGGTTGGTTCCCTTGGACTCGCCTCTAATATTGTCGGATTATTCTTATTCCATGGTCCGTTTCTTTCAATTCTCATATCGCAGCAAACCTAATGGGTCTGTACAGACCACGGTCATGACCATGGTCACGCTCATGGAAGTTCGTCTTCTTCTGTTACCACATCCGCAAGTGCCAGTGTACACATCGTCAATGGGGTTGAAGCACACGCTCCCCATTCCGCCTCGCCTGAGGCCCACAAGAAAAAGTCACGGCCGCGTTCCGATTCTTATTCGTCACTTTATGGACATCCTATCGCCACCAGGGCCTCCATGGTTCAGGCAGCACAAGATATGGCTCAAGCACGCTCTCCCTCTCCACCCCCTGCCCATAGAAAGTCGTTCAAGAGTCACTCACGACCGCGGCTTGCACATGATGAAAACGAGTCAGCAGTAGTTCTGGATCATGAGACCACAGAGTCTCCCATCAGTACGCCCCACGAAGCTGATCATCATCACGGGGACGAGCGGACCCCTTTGCTTCACGTCGCGTCTTCATCGTCTTCAACTGAGTCTGTCCCTCATTCACTACCAGAGGGCGTGTTAAGCCACGGCGGAGGACATGCACATGGCTCTATGAACATGCACGCATTACTATTGCACGTGTTTGGCGACGCATTGGGCAATGTTGGCGTCATCGCCACAGGTCTCATTATCTGGCTCACGACGTGGAGCTTCAAGTATTACTTCGACCCTATCATCAGTCTCGTCATCACAGTCATTATCTTCTCTTCGGCACTACCTCTAGGTGAGTCCGCAACTTGGATTAGTTTTACGGTGACTGATTAGACTGATTGTATGCGTGCAGTGCGAAGCACGTCGTTCATCCTTCTCCAGGGCGTCCCACCAACGATCTCCCTTGATGAAGTACGCGCGGCGATCCTCAACGTTGATGGTGTTCTCTCATTGCACGAACTTCACGTTTGGCAATTGTCTGAGAACAAGATCGTCGCTTCGGTCCATGTGATGGCGTCTCGCAATCACGACTTCATGCCAGTCGCTGCAAAAATACGCAAGGCTCTCCATCACCGTGGAATTCATTCTAGTACCATACAACCTGAGTATCATAGTCGGAACGCCCCACCAGAGGAACACCTCAAGGTGCGTTTTTATCTCTGTATCATCAATGCAGTCATTAACACAATTATACGATAGACCTCGGATGACACTAGCTGTTTGATTCTGTGCCCTCCAGACCAGACTTGCGTTGCCGAGAACGCGTGCTGCCGTGAGTATCTTCCATGTTCCCAACATGCAAAATGCTCAATTCTCCCATCATTTAGCGCCACCGCCTACCGATATCGAGGTTTGAACCGGACTGTGTTTTTATTGCTCGTTGTTGTCCGCCGCACCGGATTCTATGCATACATCCCTGTAATAACAGTACAATTTGTCGACCTTTGCAATCTCTACCCTTTTGGAACTACAATCTTTCTAGCGAATGATAGGAAGTTCGCCAGGAGCGGACAGTTTGCCCAGCTAACAGGTCGTAGGATATGAGCGATATATGAGCAGTGGTGTTGTTACTATGAGTAGATCACATCAAGTCAGGTCAGTTAGAAGGGACACAAGCGGCCGCGGTAACCGCTAGTACAGCCTGGTACAGCTGCGTAGTAACACTGCAGCGTGTACTATACCGCCTGGATGCAAGTCAATTTCACACCATGGTCAGTGCATTGTCTTGATGACGAACGTGCTAATTTATCTTTGATATAGATATGCATATAAGCTGCGGTGTGGATGCCCTCCTCGTTTTGAACCCACCCTTCAGCTTCAGGTACCATGTCAGGACAACCCACAGGCAGCGACCATAGGCAATCCCTGCCTCCTCCTACGTGCACATTGACTCCTCATTCGTTTGTGGGCAAAGGAAGCTGATCATTTCCCTTACTATCAGGTATACGGAGAGCTGTGGCGATGCCGTGTTGGATCCTTCGACATCTGCAGGCGGTGTACCAAGTAATGTACCCTCCGCTACAGATACACCAATAGCGGCTGCGCCCTCCAGAGTAGGGTCCTTCCTGTCTCGATCATTCGGTAGTACGAGACAGCCGGAGACATCAACATCGTCTCGCCCTCCTGTGCCTACACCTCAGCCTGAGGTAGTACTTACCTGGCAGCCTCCGCCTGGGTGAGCCATATTGTCGGCCAGGTAGTGATAACCCAAGTATCAAACAATTTAGCAGCAGTCGCCCTCTGGCTACAGGTCCCATCAAGTACACTTTCTCCCCCGTCGGAGCCCACTCAATGGTTCTTGTGCCTCTGGAAGCCAACTGGGATACCGTTCCCTTGTACCACGTCTCGTGGCGCGACGACTACTTCCGCCCAGAATCTATCGTCACGACTATCCGCAAGGGTGCAAACGAGGATGCCCCATTCCTTGCAGAGTTCAGGTAGGTCTTCAACTTGACTGCAGATTGACTTGACGAACAATCACATATGTTTCCTGAGCAGTTCAGATGTCGTGCGTGTTGGGAGCACGGAACATTGGTTGCACGAGAAGCTCGTGGAAAAGCCGACGAAGCACTGGAAATGGACGAACGATGGTATCCAGCTTAGATGGACTCAGGACACAGACCCGCTTTGGTTCAAGGTAGTATGATGGGTCCGTTCAGGTCATTGTTCATGGAATCTCATCAAGTCCGATATAGTGCATGCAACTGGTTAATGACGACTATCGGCAAACCTTAGCTTTCTTTAAGCCACCGAACTACCGAGCCCTGTCGCGTAGATGCGAGCTCACTATATACCCAGAAGGCCAGGGCAAGTTCGACGATATCCTGTTGTGTGGGCTGATGTTGGAGCAGAAGTATTTGACAAGGTACTCTTGATGAGCGGAGGGTCATACTAATGTGTGTTGCTCAACTCGATAATCCGAACAACCTCTGAATCCAAATTCTCTGCTGCAGTCCGTGGAAGGCGTTTCGACTGCTTAAATTGTCCGTGAAATCCATATTAACTTAATTAAGGTATATACATCAGCATGAGAGCGATATCCGTCGTTTCGGGGTACGGGCGACCGTGTTAAACCTTCGCCATAAGTCTGCGGGTTTCAGATGGGGTAAACCGCAGAATGGTTGACACAATGCGGACCAAATCCGGCTGTAGTGTGAACATGAGCAGCTGAAGAGATCTTTATGAGAAGACGATACGTACCCTCATCTCTTTGTGTTCCAAGAACTGCAGTATGACGTTCCGTAGGTATTCAAAGTTTACCTCTTCTTCCGACTTCGATGGGGAAGGAGAAGAAGGTCGAGGACTGGCTAAATCAGAGACAGATGAAGTTGGCGATCGTGGTTCATTTAGACCATCCGATTTGGAAGCCCAGTAGCCAACACCAGGGTTCCGTTGCCGCTCCAATAGGGCAGCAGAGGATTGCACCTTTCGCAGCTCTTCCCGAAGAGTCTGTGATATTGAGGTTAGAGGTTGCAACTCGACAAAGATAAGAGAGTCACTTTGTTATGTGCCCGGACTTGGGCCTCCCTGGTTTTGTGTTCCTCAAGTTGCTTCTGCAGCGCAAGCACCCGTGCATTGATCTCTGCGACTTGAGCCTGAGAAGCAGACTTACAAACCGATTCAGTACAACTGTAGACCCACACGGAGGGATTTACGTACCTCGACTTCAGTAACTTTGCCGGCCTCCACGCGTAGCTCCGCGATGATCTGGTTGTACGCCTGGGCCTGTTCTGTCAGAGACGCTATCTGCTCCTGCAGCTCGGTGACTACGCCCTTCTCCTCTTGGTGATCTCTTGCCGAAGCATCAACGATGGCTTTGAGCTGCTCTATCTCCTTTGCCCTTTCCGCGAGCTTCTTGCTGAAGTCTGCCTCGCCATCGTCACGTTCGCGCTCCACAGCAACAAGCTGTCTTCGTAGATCAGCTATCCGGCCTTCATACTTCGCTTCTGCCGCAGCCAGGAGACGAGTGACTTCTTCCGTTGAAGATCCACCCCCTAGCACTTTCGCCGACTGGTCCCGATGCGACTCTGCTAGTTCCTCGTTCAGCAAGCCAATGCGATCGGTAGCCTCTCGAAGTTGATATTGAGACTCCACGTATTGACTCTGCAGCGACTCGAGACGAGATTGCGAAGACTCCAGTTCTGCTTGTCGCATCTGAAGCTGATCGAACAACTCGTCCTTGTCTGTGGTCAAAGTCTTCACCAGCGATTCCAGCTCGGAAATTCGACTGTCTTTGATCTCTGTTTCACGGGAATGTACAGACTGAGATATATGTGAGTAAGCATCTGGTACAAGTATCGCAGCTCACTCACTGTCAACGTGACGGTGTCAAGTTCAAACTGGCCGCGTAGCGCAGATATCTCTTTCTCGTGCCTATCCTTGAGACTAGCGATCTCCTTGTCAGACTGAGCCTTGAAGGCTTGCAGCGTGGATTCTCGCTCGGCTTTGACCTTCTCGATCTCCTCTTGCAATCGTTGCCGCTCTGCTCTCTCCCTTTCCCTCTCTTCATTCTCTTTCGCCCTTAGTGCCTGAGTCTCTTTGAAAGTATCATCCCTCTCTTTTTCTGCCTTCACCAACTTCTGGCGAACAGTCTTCAAGAGGCCAATAGCTTTCACACGCTTCTCCTCCTCGTCTTTGGCTGTAGCTCGAACCTTAACCAGCTCCCCCTGAAGACGCGTTATCTCAGATTCTCGTTTGAGTGACTCCGCCTGTGACTCGACCACCGAGTTCTGGGTTGCTTTCATTAGAGATTCGACCTCGGAGAGCTGTCCTCGAAGTCTGTGTATCTCCTCGGACTGGGACTTGGACTCTAATCGATGAGTGTCTCGCAGTTCCTCGATACGTTCTTCCTGTCCTGTATTTCTGTAAAGCTTTGCAATAGTATCACAGTACTGGCGACTTACTGGTAAGCTTGCCGGTCAATCGCTTGATCTCATCTTGTGCCATCTGCATGCGAGTGAGCGAACTGGCCGCAATATAACAAGAACAGCATTGTATGACGGACCTCCGCTTTCAAAGTAATATTCTGTAAGTAGTCCTGCAGTGCATCAGTCTCTTGTATACTCTCCAGCGGCGTGAACTCGCGGAGAACACGGTCAGCTGCTGCTTTCTCCGCCTGCAATCGTTTGAAAGACGTCGATACATCTGGGTGGGCTTAACTATGGATGTACAAGCTATATGGAGCCGACTTACCAGTGAAGCGCTGTTCGACGAGTTTGAGACGTTGGCGTAAGCCCTCGATGTCTGGGTCCTCTGGTTTTGGTGATGGGGTATCCTCTTCTCCTGAGGATGGTGAACCCGGGCTATCCGCGGGAGGTGCCTGAGGTTGTTCTTCCGACAAGGTATCCTCATTGGAAGGAGCACTAGATGTACTCTGTTCCGGCGGTGGATGAACGTCATCTGAGGCAGCAGGGGTTTCAGCCTGCGCATTCAGAGGAACTGAATCCCCAGGTGATTCGGAGGCTTCTGTACGCGTGTTTGTATCCGATGGTATGTTGTCCGTCATCGACACGTCTGACACCTCGACTGGAGGAGGATCTACCTCAGCACTCTCTACTGGGATGGGTTCTGGGTCTCCTTCTGGCTCGGTGCTCAACACCTCTTTCGAGTCTGTCAAAGACACGTCTTCTGTAGCCACAGAGACCGCAGCAGTGTCATCAACAGTTGCAGGCCCAGCCTGCTCTGTTTCCGCATCTGCGGGCGCACGCTCAACGTCATCCGACGCGCTGGAATTTCCGACGGTTTCGGGTTCAGGCTCTGCAAGAAGCGACTGAGAAGTAATTGCAGATAGAGGTTGAGGAGCCTGTATCGATGGCGAAAGGGCAGGTGAATCGGGTAGAGGAATAGATGGTGGGCTGAGTGGACGTTCCGTGCCTGCAGGAGCGTCCGAGGTAGCTACTGCGGACGGTGATGGAGAGAGAGGATGATCTACGACCGGAGTGGGTGTACTCGATGGAGTAGACCTGGTAGATGGGTTGGGTGAGGTTCCAGTAGATGCCTCACCGATAGCGAATTTCGCCCGTAGTCTGTCCTCTAGTGTGGTCCGCGGGCGCGGGCTGCCAGACGGCTCATTAGCCGGGCTCTTGGGACCTGGACTAGCAGGTCGTTGAGTTATGAGGGTCTTGCGAAGGTTACTTAGGGCTGCGTCCGCCAGCTGCGAAGATGACGAAAGTGATTGTCGCAGCGCCGCGTCCAAAGAGCTTCCTTCGCTAGCTGCGTCCTGTGACGACTTTGGAGAGTGCGCGAGGGTCTCTATGGTGTGTCGCCATTGTGAGAACATGTCTCCGCGCGTGTTATTAGGAGAAGCAATAGTCGTCTTTCTTTTGGTGGTGAGGTGCGTCGGACGCTAAGTTGAGATTGCTGTCAGGTCGATGCGTGTTGCAGGTCAAGAGACGCGCGCTGCTACTGAACGCTTCTTAGAGCGCTTCGTGGGTTACACTACTATGCGTACATTGCGTAGTGGGTATAGATTGCTATACGATACATCCGATATCCTTCCAGTATATACTATTGTGCATTGAACACGATGACGCACTGCATTCTACGAAGGAGGCGAAGACGGCGGTACGTCGACCTCTTTACCTTTCCCGTTAGGCTGGCTAGGTACGGACGCACCACTGGCAGGTGAAGGCGAAAGCGGAAGAGACGGGTTGGAGATGCTGCTACTATGAGACCCCGCTAATTGCCAAGCTGGGATAGACGGTTTCGGCGGAATAATTGGAGTTGTCATACCACTAGGCGTTGTTGGTCCGCGACTTAAGAGAAGTGCTTTTAGGGATTTGAGCTCTTGCTGCAGTTCCGCTAGCGACTGTGTGTGGTTCTCATTGCTCCTTTCGATCATCTGCGATATAAAATTGAGATAATGGACAAGACCATGGACAGACGAGCCTACCTTCGGCAACATGTCGCGTACGTTGGTGACTTCCTCGCGTATCTCCCGCATTTCGTCCCGCGTTTTTGCTTCGCCGTCCCTCATTTCCTTTACCACTTCTTCGACTTCACGGGTGGCTTTATCCACTCTCTCTTTTTGCTCTTCGACCGCAGCCTTCACGGCAGTAGTCTCCGCTTGGATTTCTTGTAATAAGGCTTCCGCAGCATCAAATTGAGCAGTCAACGCGTCCCGGTCCTCTTCATATGCAGTTGCAGATGGCGGGCGAAGATGCGGGAGAACATATTTCTATGGGTTGGTCAAGACTCTGTTACGAATTATTTGGAAGTGAGACACACCCTAAACAGCGAGGCGGCACCATATGCAATCGAACCTGAGATGACGCCGGCGATCTGATTATGTTGTCTCAACGTGAAGCAGATCAATAGCTACACGGAGCTTACTCACAAAGTAATCCCTCCAGTCCCAAGCCTGTTGTGGGGGTTGAGCGGCATATGGGACTGGACCGTACACAGGTTGGTACGGTGCAGAGTATTGTTGGGGTGTCCTTAGTGGTCCAGGCCCAGGTTGAGTGGCAGCAGCTTGCCTCATAGCCTCCTCAATTTCAGGAGCGGTGAGACCCTTGGCTTCCAGGAACTGCACACGCTGAGCCAGAGGGGAGGACTGAGCCTGAACATAACGTCATTCAGCATTACAGGAAGCTCGCGCAAGAGAAACAAACAAGCCTTTGGGTCATTCAGAAACGTTATAGCGTTTCGTATGAGTTCCTGTCGTTCTGGAGATGCCATGTTGAGAGTGGAACTCAAAGTCACTCCTCGTCCGGCTGCAAGCTTCACTTGAATATCAAGCGCGACTCGGAATGAAAGTACCCTCCCGGACTGGCGTTTACCGTGCCGGGCGTTCGGCAAATGCCTGTACGGACATTGCCCGAAGAGACGCCGGTGAATTGTATCCCCGCTCCGTCAGTTCACGTTCCCTTCATTGCACCCAGAAAATATTCTTGACCGCGCTCACGCCGCAGACTTAACCGCAAGATGTTCAGGACACAGCTGGCAGCTTCGAAGGCAGTAGCCCGCAGACTGTACAGCTCACGAGGTATGTTCGTCTGCGTCTTCCGGGCGCGCCCCAACGGCTGAAATCGCGTCGCGTAGCCACGCAGTCGTTGGTCGTTTGTGCACGGAGTGCGGTTAGGAACCCTTCATACCCTTCGCAGAACTACCTCGCTCGGAATGGTGTCAACTTGAGTAAGTCGTATTTAACGTCGTCATTCGTCTCTACTCAACGCTTTGCAGTCATCCGGAGAGGGTATGCTGATCCCGTCGCCGCCCAGAAGTACTCACGGGCTAAACCGCACATGAACATCGGCACAATTGGTACAACCCTCTCTATCTCGCCACATTGTCTAGCGTGCTCATCTCTCTTGCAGGACATGTCGATCACGGAAAGACCACTTTGACCGCTGCCATTACGAAGGTTCTTGCGGAGCACGGTGGCGCTAAGTTCACGGACTACTCTCAAATCGACAAAGCGCCTGAGGAGAAAGCGCGTGGAATCACCATTAACTCCTCCCATGTCGAATATGAGACCGAGACGAGGCATTACGGACACATTGATTGCCCTGGTCACGCAGATTGTGAGTCTACTTCAGTTCATGTCGGGTATGGTCAATTTTACCCCCTCTCAAACTAGACATCAAAAACATGATTACTGGTGCTGCCCAGATGGATGGCGCTATCATCGTCGTATCCGCCACCGATGGTCAGATGCCACAGACCAGGGAGCACTTGCTGCTTGCTCGTCAGGTCGGTGTCAAGAAGCTGGTGGTCTTCATTAACAAGATCGACCAAATTTCGGACCCGGAGATGCTCGAGCTCGTCGACATGGAGATGCGTGACCTCTTGTCGACATACAACTTCGACGGAGAGAACACTCCCATCGTCATGGGTTCTGCTTTGGCTGCACTTGAGGGCCGTGACCCTGAGATTGGCGCAAAGAAGATCGTCGAGCTCGTCAAGGCTTGTGACGAGTGGCTCGATCTCCCTCCTCGTACGGTCTATACTCGTAGTGTCAATGGCCGTAGACTAATTATGCTTCAGGTGACCTCCAGAAACCGTTCTTGCTTCCCATTGAAGGTGAGCCCCTGATTGTATGACTTCGCAGAAGTTTTTGCTGACAGCATTGTCAGACGTATTCTCCATCGCTGGTCGCGGAACAGTCGCCACAGGACGTGTGGAGCGTGGTATCGTGCACAAGGGTGACGAAGTCGAGATTATCGGCCTCGGTTCGAAAATGAAGACCACCTTGACCGGAATTGGTACGCATGCACGATTTCTGATCATGGCATATGCGTATATACTTATATGTATCCTGCAGAGATGTTCCACAAGGAACTTGATCGTGTAAGTGCTCACACCTCCACTATGAGAGGAGTAGTTATTTAGCTCCTTCACAAAGGGTGAGGCCGGTGACAACATGGGTGCATTGCTCCGGGGTATCAAGCGTGAACAAATCAAGCGTGGCCAGGTTCTCATTGCGCCTGGTTCGATGAAGGCCGTGACGAAGTTCCAAGCGCAAATCTACGTACGTCTCCATTGTCTACTCAAAAGTGCACCCACTTCATAGACTCGTGCCTGTTCCAGGTCTTGACCAAGGATGAGGGTGGTCGGTACACACCATTTATGGACAACTACCGGCCACAGCTGTACATGCGTACCGCTGACATCGCTGTCGGACTGCACTTCCCCGAGGGTACACCTGACGTCCATGAGAAGATGGTGAGTGCAGCTTCACCTCATTCCGTGTGTTTATGACTCACTTGGGACACAGGTCATGCCCGGTGACAACGTTGAGCTTGTTTGCGATCTTAGGCACGATGTTGCCGCTGAGGTCGGTACTCGGTGAGTAACATAGCCAATGATCTTGATTCGAGCGGTTGATCTTCAACTAAAACACTCTAGCTTCACTCTTCGTGAGGGTGGCAAGACAGGTAACGGGTCCGGTTCACGGCTAAGTCCTATAACTCACGTATTTGAACCTCACAGTCGGTACTGGAATCGTCACTAAAATCCTGGAGTACGCATGAAGACTATAGTCCGCGCATGTCACACTATGTAGCTTTGCTTTATTTAACCTGTTCACGTTCGCTTTCGCTATACCTCCCCACTCCTCGGAAAAAAGTTGTCATAAACCAGCCGCTTTAATGATTGATTCCGTATGCCTCTCGCACCGTTCAGCATTTAATGACCATAGAATACAGTCTGAGAGCAATAAACGCATATCTGAGTAGGGGTGACTCGCAAGCGTGCTCGCCGCGTACTGCAAGTATTCCCATAAGAGGGTTTTTGTGCGGATCGCCGTCGGGGGCTGGATCCACCGTCCAACGTTCAGCCAAGTTTGAGCGCGTTTTGCTGCTTGTACCCGACCTCCACCTCCACCTCCACCCTCCCTCGAGCTCCTCGCCATGTTCAACGCCATCCGCCACGCCGCCCGCTCGTCCGCCGTCCTGCGCACCGTGCCAGCCGCGCGACCAAATATCTTGCGCACCGCGCCGTTTGTGCGCACCCTGATCAGTAAGCTCTTCGGGTACTAGGTTTGTACAGTCGCATGCTGACACGAGGGTTGGGATACAGCTAAAAGGTACACTGAAGAGCACGAGGCGGTGATTTTCGACGACGCTACGGGGCTCGCGACTGTGGCTATTACGGATTACGCGCAGCAGAGCCTCGGGGACGTCGTGTTCGTCGAGCTCCCGGTCGTCGGGACGAAGGTCGCGCAGCACGGTGAGTAGCTGGTTGTGTCAAGGCATGGCGCGAGAGTTTATTTGACTCGGGGGTTTAGACCAGATTGGGGCCGTTGAGAGCGTGAAGGCTGCTTCGGATGTGGTATGTCCTACACACTCATTCATATATGACTCGTATCGGGCAGCTCATGCGGGTCTTTGCAGTACGCTCCTGTCTCAGGAACGGTAGAGCAAATCAACGAGGTGCTATCCGACGCCCCCAGTCTCCTCAACAAATCGCCAGAGGGTGATGGTAAGTAGCAGAAACATCTGATGGTGGTGACATTGCCTCACGCGACTCCTTAGGTTGGTTGTGCAAAATCAAGGTTTCTGACAGTTCAGAGGTATGCTCTTCCATGACTCCCCTCCGACACATTCGTTCACACCGTTCTCAATTGCGTCTGCACAGCTCGACTCTCTCCTGACAGAAGCCGCGTACAAGGAACACTGCTCGGAAGACCACTAGGAGGAGACTTGCCCCTCGGTCTTGTTACTGGTATCACGCCTTCTTGGATAACACCCCTACTAGAGCCTATCTGTCTTCGGATTTAAGGTGGCCTCAACTGCCACCGATGCACGTTTGCTGCGAAAATAGTAGTATAGAACTGTACTGGTACAACTTGCAGTAATATGATAGGTCTTCACGCTGCCGCCGCTGGGAACCCACGGTGTCTGTGTCTGCGTCTACAGATGTCTATATGGCAGACGGGAACGCGAAATGCGAGAGAGAGATTTGATTGCGGCACATCTACGACAGGACGGGATGTAGACAGGACGTAGGTGTGCGGGGGTCACGGGTAGTCAGTCTTCTCGCCACGGGCCTCCATCCTGGCTTTCGCCTCCTTGAGTGCCCATGTCTGAATGCTGGTGCGTCGCATCTCGCGTCAGTAACTGTGCGTAGTTGTGCAGGAGAGCTATGGCATACCTTGTATCCGGTTTGTAGTACACGAGCACTGCGCCTACGACCAATGATCCGTACATCCCGATGTACCAGATTAACTCCCAGTCCTCCCTCTTGCGCTTTTGGCCTGGCGGAAGGGGCTGTAAATGCGAATTTAATCAGTATTGTCGCAGGTGTAAAAGGCATGAATGCGCGGTCACCTTCTCGCCAAAGAGGTAGCCAGACGGTTCGTTGTATTGTGGTCCGTGTCCATGGGACGCATATCGTTGCGTGGATGTAAGGCTGCGAGAGACCGCGCGCCGCGGGAGCGCGGCACGCAGAAGCGATGCGGGGGGCATGGTGGTCAATGCGGAAGGGGGTCCCCACGAGAGAGAGAGACAGACGGAGTGTCCTGATGATGAGCAGGTCGTGCCAGTCGGTGCGTCGGGCGAGCCTGGGGGTCGTTGTTTGCGCTTGTTGTGGCCACGTGGGAATGGGGTTAGGGGTACGCTTTTGATGGCTGATTCGGCGTTTACGCGGCAGCTAGCAGCCAGCAGCTTTGATCACAGTTTGCAATTGAACCGTTTGATGCGTCGAACACCACCGTCCCTGGCTGGAGAAAACTTGCGCACACGACGGCCAAAATGCGCGTTGCTACAGCCGCCGCTGTCGAATATGCATGCAAGGTAGGCTTTCGATTGTCACGGATGACAGAGATAGGCTGAGACCATCGAACTCTCTCCTCAGCGTTCCGTGGTCAATCCGATTGTCTTCAAGCCGTGGACGCTACGACTCTGCAGAGTATAAACTGGACCCACCCTCGGTGCAATTGCCTGAACTCTTTCCAGTGACGCCCTTGGCATCATGACTGTCTCCTCGCAGTTAATTGAGGCTGTGCACAGCTGCAACATCCGTTCGTAATTACACGTCTCGTTTACCTCGCCTACGCCGTTTCAGGCATTGCGGCGCACAGCCCGCGCACGCGAGGCCACGGCTAACGCAGCTGCAGCAGTAGACCCTTCCGTGACCCGACACCCGCCCCCCGTACATCCCACCACCGCATTGTGATGCACCCCCACTCGCTCGACGCTACATGTCTCCACTGGCACGGTCCGGCACCGTCACGCGTTGGATGCTCGTTGCTGCTGCGTTTGTTGTTGCTGCTGGTGATGGCTGATTGTGCGGGCGACAACAAGCTTACAGGCCACACACGCCCTGGATGGTGATATCGCGATCGAACGCACATAGGCGGCTCGTTCCAGTTCCAAATAACATTTTCCCTCCCCAGCCAGCCGAGACACTCACGTCCAGGTTCATCTTGGGCCCTTGTACTACCGCCGGCGCCAGTGCGGCAGCCCTCGTAATGTGGCGTTTTCTTATATACATACCAGGCCCCCCTGCGCCCAGGGCACTCGAACCCGCACCGACCGCTCTCTGTGCGAACACGAGCACGAGAGCCTGCCCCCGCGAACATCAAGTATTGCATAGCCTAACATTAACACAACATGTCCTCGGCTGGTGCTCGCGCGCGCGCGCCCCTCCCCATGCTCCCGGTCCTCGCGCCACCCCGCTATCAGCGCGTAGACGACTACACATTGTCTCGTCCCTCCTCCTCGTCCTCTTCATCGGGAGGATGCTCATCCCTCTCGCCGCCCTCGAGCGCTTCGAGTTCGTACGCCTGTCACTCGGCGGCGTCTTCGCAGTCATCGTTCGAGGATACGACTCAAAGAAGTTTGCATCGCAAGCGGTCGCGCCCGCTGCCGCAGGTTCCTGCGAGTCCATGTCCATGTCTGAGCATCAGCAGCAGTACGCACGGATCGCATGCGCGCAGCGCTTCCCTCTTTCCTCGTCCACTGCCCGTCCCGCCACTCCCTTCACCACCGGACTCAGCCGCATCATGCTCGAGCCCTGTGCGGCCACTGCCCACACCACGCACGCCAGACTGCTCAAAACCACTACCTTCCCTGCCCCCCACAGCATGCGTGTCTCTGCGACTGAGCATACCAGGCGCGTCGCCCGCCGAGATCCTACTCGAGAGCCCCATGTCGCCCGCAAGCCCGCTCGTGTTCGATGACCCGCAATCACACCCGTCACTGCTGGACGCCGCCGCGCAGGAGGAGAAGGTTGCCAAGCGGCTGAGCACCATGGGGTTCGTCGAGGTCCAGCCGCCGCTCGAGCAGCCCCAGCCAAGCAGAAGTTCCCCAGTGCAGCCCAGTTCGAAGTCCAGGTCATTATCCGCCCCGGACATCAGGGAAGCAGACAGAAGTGCAGATGGTCGTGCAGATGGAGCGCGCCATTGTCGCGATGTACAGATCACGGTAGAGCTGGTCCCGACAGTCGGGCGCGCGAAGCGCAGGAGCCGGCTGTGGGTGCGCGAGAAGAAGGGGAAGCGGTGGGTGGAGGACGATTACACACAGATCCTGCATCAGTTGCGGAGATTGTGACCGCCAGGTGAGCAACATCCTGCAATATCGCTATCATTATTTCTTCGTTGTTGCGATTTCTGTCGTGCTCATTTCGTTCCGCACAGATTTCGGAATATAATGCAAGGCGATGCGATGCGAGCGCTAAGTTTCGCGGTGTTGTCTTACAAATTAACATCTGCTGCTACGGATTACGGATTATACTGGCCGCAAGGATACGGACAACGCAACTATCACTCAAACTATCCAAACTCAATCAGTGTCAGGAACCTCTCGGTGCTGTGCCATGGGGCTCCCACGTCGCAGGCGGGCCCGCAGATGCTGGGCCCATTGTGCAGTGTCGAAACTGGAACTCGAACGTGAATTGTTAACACTGTTTGATATTCTGCTACGTCGCTAGGGAAGGCGTTCGCAGTACATGCTAGACCGTGTCCCTGTCCATCCCATCAAATAAATCCACAATAACAAATGCCCCGCACCCACACTAGGGCGGTCCAGCCCGCCCCATCTCGCGATGATAGCCAGACTGCGCGACGAAGAGATGATGCATCGACCATCGACTATCGACTCGCGCGATGCCCTCGGGCTGCTCTTATGCTCTCAATCATGTCGCACTGCCTCGCATCTTGTCCAGTACCTCCCTGGCCGCTCTCGAGCACACGACTAGCACCATTATCAGCCCGGTTCCGAGTGGCGATGTCGGTCACCGGTCAGGTGTTTGCTGAAGTTCGCAGCGATGCCTTCACCTTCCCGCCTTCCCGTCGGGGTCTCATCTCTGATCCCAGCGGAGTGTAAAGTGTAAAGTCTTACTGTACAGTAAGGTGCATGGTGCACGGCGCATCGATAGGCCGCTACCGCGAACGAACGCAGCAGTCTGAGCTTGGCGGCGGCGGCGGCGGCGCCCTTCGTGTTCTCTCGCGGATTCGCAGCTGCACCTGGGTACCTGCGGGGGTCGCCGCGGTCCCGTCGCCCCCGCCACACACACCTACCGTCCCCGAGCCCGTGCAAGTCGTCTCGTACTCTCTCAACGCTCAACGCCGCTCTCTTCTCCACGCTCTTCATGCCTTCGCACGCGGATCCCAGCACAGCCCTGAGCGACTGAGTCCCGGGAGCCTGGCGGGCGTCCAAAGCGAGAGCCGTGCGGCGGGACTCCGAGTGCCCCTCGCGTGTCTGTATGCGTACGCGTGCGCGCCGATCATCACACCCGTTCGAAGCTGCACAATGGAAGGTGCTTGACGTGTCTTGTTCTACGTGCGTGCGCCGTCCGCCTACGTCATCATCATCCATCGCCCCGTATTGCAATCGTGGCCATCGATGGCATTATAATCATCATCGTGTTATCTGATATAATGATTATATGGTTATACGGGCACGAGGGCGGGGGCGGGGCGATCGGGTTCATAATAATATGAATTGTGATAATGTCACTAGTACTGTCACTAGGGAGGTGCGACGATTATCGCTTCATTATCGATGCGCCGGTGGACGGGTTCGAGGGCGTTGGTTTATCTATCATATACTACTGTAACGACAGCCTCTTACTGAACGTTAATCCTTCACAGCCTACACCACTTTAAATGTGCAAATTAATGCACACATACTATATGTAACAGTAATGAATGTCCGGATTCGGAACCGAGTACACCGTAATCAATCTCCTCGAATATCATCGTAATCGCGCATCGTGGTCGCTTGCTTTGCCACTATCGTTCGTAAAGCGCAGACGGGGAGGGGGCGATAACGTTACACGCTGATGGTCTATCACCCAAACACTCCGGGACCGCGTCGTTGAAGGCGGCCATAGTACTGGTCGACGGGGAGTACTTACATTACTCTCGGTTCGGTTCAGGCATTCAAGCATTCCTCGTGTGTACACCGGCGGCACGGCGCACGGCGGGCGGGGGGCCATATCCGGTCCCTCGTTGGTACTTGATCGCTGCTCTGAGAATTAAAGTTATCGATATCGCTCTCGCCGCTGCTGCCATCACCGCCACAACGGCTGCTCACTACCATCCTGGGTGTATATCTAGCGAGCAAGCTATTGATGTCGTTCGAGGTATTGACGTCGCGCTCTACCTCGGCTTGGACCCTTGGAGCAATCGATACAGCAGGTAACCGAGTTATTGACTTAAATATGCGACGTCGACGTCCTGGTGGCACGCTGTGCAACCTGGGTGAGACGGCGGCTCCGAGCAATGTATGTATTGTCGTGTATGATACATGTGCATTACCTACAACAGTAAAGAATCAGTTAAAATCAATAACTATAAATACAGATCTCTAACTCGAGTCAGACATCCGACATAATATACACGAAGAGAGGCTGAAGACCAAATACGAGCGTCGAGCGTATACAGCCAGTCCATATAATGATAAAGCGTCCAGTACTAGTCGCTCGGAGAGTCGGGAGCCCACATAAGATAATATATAATAACCCAGCGCGCTTTGGTGCACCGGTGGACCCACATGGAGCGAGAAAATAATTTAGCGGAAGAACGGGAGTGGCACACGGTAGACCGTTATAATCATCCGAGAGCCTTGCGTCCGTCGCCGCTTAAGGGTGGGCAGCATTCGAGGGCCCGACGTGCGAGGCGGCGCACATGGGAATCATGCCAGAGGCGATAGAGAGTCGACGCTGGCCCACGGCGTCACTCGGAGGGGGTATTAGCTGCACAGGAGTCTGGGACGCGCCTCCCGCTGCCTTTTTCTCCTCCGCTGCGACGACCTGGCGCTGGAGGTCCAGAAACTACAGGCAAAATTCAAGAAACACGTGAATATCGACCGGCTGAATGTATGCAGCTGAATGAACCCAAACGCACCACGCGTTCCTCGTTCAGGACCTCGATGTTGAGTCCCCGGCACTCGTTCTGCATGTGCACGAGCAACGTCTGTATTCCATTGCACGCCACCGTCAGTCAAATAAGAAAAAGATTATCAAACAGTGCGGAGGAGAGTACTGACGCGGATAGAGCGGCTGTTCAGCCCACGGTACTCGGGCACACGACCAAACTGCAGCGGCTGGGCACCCACCAGGCTGATCTGCTCGTGCAGCCACATCACATACTGCTCGATGCACTCCAAGTAGTGCCTCTTCTTGTCATGTGACGTGATTGTGTCCCTGAATTAGCGGAACGCACAGTTGAACGTTGAGTAGAAGGTTACGGGGTCAGAGTCAAGAACAGGTGCGAGACAGGTCCAAGGTCCCGGGATAACAGGGTCGCGTTCAGATTGGCATTAGAACGGAAGACGTAATCAAAGAATAAGCGATGAACGTTAGCGTGGATTCTAACGCATGACAGACGGATCCAAGACTCACGGGTCGGTGGGCTGGAAGCCGATGTTCTCCGCGACGAAGCGGAAGTGCGCCTTGCGCTGGTTCTCGGGCTTCCCATTCGCAAGCACCCGCAGTTTCCGCGGCGCCCTAGCCTCCGACTCAGGCTCGCACGCAGAGGCAGGCGTCGACGGTGAAGAGGGCGCCGTCAATGATTCACACGGCGCAGAAATCACGCCGTACGCCGCGTGTGGCGGCTGCTGCACATCGACGTTGGTACCCGTCATCGGCGCGGCCGCTGAGCCGCGGTCGCGCGTGTTGAGCTCCGTGAGCAGCTCGCACGGCGTCTGGAACATCATCTGCGGGACGTGCGCGTAGTAGTCGACGGGGTTGTACGGCTTCACGTCTTCGTCGGGCGCGACGAGCACGTACGCCACCGGGTGCCCGGACTCGGAAAGGGAGTGGCACGCGAGTTCTGGCTGCGGCGGCACTTGCGCTTGTACCTGGGCCTGGGGCGGCGGGATCGGCGTGGGCGACTGTGCGTCGATGGTGGGGAGGAGGGTTGAGTAGGCTGAGATGGGGATGGGCGCGTGGATGTGCATGCGTGGGTCTTGGGGCGCGACATATGCGTCGGCGGGTGTTTGGGGCTCTGCGTACATTGTCGATTGAGGATTGATGTAGGACGGATCCTCGGGCAGATACACGGGTACGGCGGGATAATATGGCGAAGCAGCGTGGTCATTATACTGCTGCAAAAGAGTCGAAGGATAGGGATGTCCGTAGGGTTCTGAAGCAAAATTGCCTGAATATTCCTGTGCGCCGCATGGTTCCTGTTCGACAGAAAAGAATGAATTTGAGTCATTAGCGGATTAGATGTGGAAACTCACAGCAAGTGGAGAGCACTCGTCCATGTCCCGATAATACTGGACGGAAGGCGGAGGTGGTAGGGAGCAAGTTGAATAGTCCATGTCGAAGAGGAGAAAGGAGAGAGGAGTGTGGCGATATGGAACGAGTATGATAACTTTAAGGAAGCGGGAGAGAAGGCAGCGGGTTGTGAATGTAGCTTGTTTGACAGTAGAGGGTGAGCGTCATTTGAGCCGCAGGACGCAAGAAGGCCTTGCTTGCGAGGTCAAGAATTAGCTTTTCGCAGTTCCTTCCCTCAGCGGTGGCAACTTACTCTGTCAAGAACCATGATCGAATGATGTGGCGTGCCTGCGGGGAGTCGCGGCTCGCTTTGCAGATCTCACCCCAGATACGTGCTCCGCATTGGGACGATGTCTTCGATAATATTATCCCCTCTCGTCGCTGGACAACATCACTGGATCGGTCCTTCCATCCACGACGCGTTCCCCACCCCGGACCTCGACGACGTCCCCGCCCTGGCACATCCTCGTCTCCTCGCAGCCTCTCATGCTGGTGAAGGCTCTCCGTGAAGGCTCTCAACCCAAACCCTTCCCACCGGCACCGCTCCCATCGCACGCTCCTGAACAGCAATTCCAATTCCCTGCTGTCCACCCTCATTAATCCCATCAACACCCCCTCCAAGCTTCAAGCCGTCCATCTCAAGCTAATCCTCGGCCACCTGTGTCATAGGTTAACCGGCCCACGCTAAAAGACAAACTCTATGAAATCCTGACACAAAACATACCGGCATCCCCGAAACATAGTCCCCCTGTGCACGCGTGCCCATCAGGCACTCGCACGTTATCGTCAGATCGACTTCGCTTGTAATGCACTATCCCCCCTCCGCCGGCCTGTCGCACACAGAGGTTCCCTTCATCACACTCACATATTCGTTCCTATTCAATTTTCAGCGCGTAGACGGCCAAATCTCGCTCGTACGTTCCCCACTCTATCCTCGCATTGCCTGTAGTGGATGCAGCGGGCTGCTACGAAGAACTGTGGGTCTGAGGTTTCTGAACAGATTTCAGATTGCGTACGAGGCAATATGATCTTATTAGGATCTGACGGTGTGCGCCAGTGTGCGTCGTCCGATTGGTACGCACGCACCACGCAGTTGGCCACTGGAACGGGCGCCGTCGTCCTGGTTGAGAGGACCTGGGAGGGGAATCAGGCTGCCTTTGCTTTCAAGCCGCGCTCCATGGCCGCACATCGTGCTCGCTGACTTTCAACTTAATGCGCGCGTGCCATTGGCCGCGCCAACCCTAACCACGTGTGTTTAAGCGGAGCCACAATCCCAAGCCCGCCGATCCATAGTCGCCGACCTGTGTCGCCGCTTGTGCTTGTGCTGCCAACATTGACACGGTTTCAATACTTTTATTGTTAGACATGCGTCAGTGGTGACCTCAGGCTAGTGTCTGCTGTGGTTCACACTTCTAAATCCACGTAATGTCTGTCATCATCGCTGTGCAAGCGAGACGGACGTGCGAAGGCGAGTGCTCGCATGGCACGTCAGTTGCACGGCCTCCACCGCAACGCGTCGTTGGAAAGTTTGGGAGCGGCGGAAAGTGGTGGCACGTGGTTGGGTCGCGGCATTGAGATGGCCCATATGAAGACGAGACGGGCATCTGGACGCAGGACATCGCAGAGTTTTCCGGTAGACAGCGGGGGGCCCGATCGTAGGGAAGCGCGTACAGGACAGGCCTCACGCGCTTCCGGCGCAAGGATTGTCGTGGAGTCGCTGCTTTGCCACATCCGGTAAGTTTGCATCTTCGTGCATGCTAATATTATTCGATATCGCAGTCTCCAAGCTGCTTTGGTAACAGGTGGCGTCCCCTACCGTCCGGGCTAGGACACCAGACTCCCCCTTGCAGACGGCAATAATCCCATTATTGGCCAGTGATCGTGCTGGTATGGGCTTTACTCAGTTGCACCAAATTGTCCATCGCTGCGGTCTCCAGAGGAATATGTTCTCGGCTCCCGTGCTGCCGTGACGGTGAGCTTCACTTCGTTGATCTGCCCCGACATTTAATGTTTCTGCCCTTTATTTTCGACATGTCGATCACACCGTCGCGGCATACATAAATTACCGTCGTCAGCATCGTTTCTTCCTTCTCCTTCTGCCCTCCTTTCCATCATCACCACCTTCGACATGAACGCGTCCACCGGCGGCCTCGAGTATCCTTCCAGCGACGGCTCATCGTCTCCTTCGCCATCTACTCGTCCTGCGCGGATAAATGATCCGTCGCGATGCAGTGAGCTCGCATTCCACGCAGCCACGGCCATCAACTACAATGATTGCCCGCCGTTACCTCCTCCGTCTGTTCGTCCAGAGCTGCGAGTCATAACTCAGCCGGGATGCTACACGTTCTCACTGCACTCCGGTGCCGCCACATCGAGCGCTATCGATGGACCACCGTCGAGCACATACACATCCTCGCCGGCATCGAACTGCACAACTCCTTCGCCTACGGCTCCTGCCTTCTCTATCTACCAGACGTCCGCGCATTCCACTCTGCACCCTCCACCCGCGCTTCCCAAGCTGCTCACGGACCCTTTCCGCTTCCCTCAGCCGCACTCCATGCAGTCCGTCTCCATTCCTGCCGCCACAGATCTCGAGGTGAAAACACATTGTGCGCGGCGCGACGACGCTCCTGCGCCGACCACGCGTGTCCGCACCCGCGCACGCCCCACACCCAAAGCCCTCTCGCCGACGTCGTCCACATCTACAATCGAAGACTCGTCCTCCGAGGGCTCAGCGTCGCCCGCATCCTCGCGGGCGCTCGCACACCCGTACGCGCGCATCTACGCGAAGCGCGACTCGCCACCGACGAAGCGCCGCAAGATGTGGAACCACGCGCTCGAGAAGAGCCTGTTCACGGCGGACGAGCTCGCGAACCTGCGCGCGCCGCTGCGCCGGACGGTGTACATTGCGAGCCTCGAGGCACACATCGACGGGCTCCACAACCAGCTGCTCGAGCTCCAGTTGTATCCGGTGCCGTTTGAGGCGCTCGATGCGTATCATGGGCTGAACTCGAAGACGGCAAAGGTACGTCTGCTTTGGCGTGATTGAATAGAACTGGCTTACCGACTGGTGCTTCGATTCAGAGCATGGTGGCGGGCCTTTTCAAAGATGCGACGGAAGAGAGGACTAAATTGTTGGAGCTCAAGCGAGCCGTGAGTTGCTTCGCGGTCTTCCGTGACTTCTCGTATTGACATACCAGAACAGAATAACGACCTCCGCGAACGGCTGGAGGCGGCAACCGCTGAACGGCCACCCGCACTGCGGCGCCACTCCATTGATGGAGCGTCATACGCTTACCCTAACATCTTTGACGGTCAAAATTCCACAGTAGTAATCTCTTGAGCCTCGCAGCAGCCTTCGTCTCTTCGTCGTATCATCGCATCAAAAATATAATCTGCACTATAATACATGTACTATTTAGTGTTGTATTGTCTTAGTCTACAGTCGGAATATTGCATTCACTATTTATTGAAGTTGCAACATCATACTCTGCCGTCGTGTGCTGAAGTTCGGGCAAGACATTGACAAAGCGGGCCGGGTAGCCGGCACCGGCCAAGCGACGGCGTCTAATCCCCTCAGCCTGGACTGCAGCCCGGCTGCCCGAGCTGCAGGTGCAAGTACTCTTGACTCTGTTCTTACTACACGCCACACACCCCTCCATCAACCTCATCCAGTCTACCGCCGCTACGTCATGGAGAAAGACGACCTCGAGACATACCAAGTCCAACTACAGCAAGTCGAACTTGCCCTATCCACCGACCCCGACAATGCCGAGCTGGGTTCGCTCAAATCCGAGCTGCAAGAGCTCATCGAGCTCACGAAGGCGGCGCTCGCGCAGCAAGAGGCCGCCGCGTCCTCCTCCAAGTCCGAGGCGTCGCGAAAGGCGCACGGGGCGGCGGCCGCGGCGCGGAGCATCGTCGCGGGCGACGACTGCCTGGCGAAGTACTCGGGCGACGGGCAGTGGTACCCCGCGCGCGTCGCCTCGGTCGGCGGCGCGAGCGAGAACCGGCAGTACAGCGTGATGTTCAAGGGGTACGACACGACGGAGCTCGTCACGGCCGCGCAGATCAAGCCCCTGCCCGCGGGGTACGCCGCGTCTGCCGCCGCGAACTCGTCGCACAAGCGCAAGCTGACGAAGGGCGAGGAGGAGGAGCGGGAGAAGAAGAAGAAGAAGAACGAGAAGAAGCTGGAGGTGAAGGCGGCGAAGGCGAAGGAGCAGACGGAGAAGCAGGCGACGTGGCAGAAGTTTGCGAAGAAGAGCGAGAAGAAGGGGATTCATATTGCGGGTGTGGCGGGCACGAGTATATTCAAGACTCCGGAGAACCCGCTGGGACGAGGTATGCGGCTATTGCATCTGTGGCGGAGGTTTTCTTCACTAATTGACCGTGCGTTGATTTACAGTCGGCGTCACCGGAAGTGGGCAAGGCATGACGGAGGTCAAGCTGCCTGGCAAACATAAGTTCGAAGCGACACTAGACGGGGATCATTAGGTGTTTGGGTGAGTCATGCATCGTTCTGTTTACCGCGCACCCTTCTGATTAAACTCCCAGGAAAAGTCGAATTATACGTCTTTCAATTATTTGTACTTGTGTTTCTTCCCGGTAACGAGTGCTTTTCTGCAAGAACACAGGTCGCCTGCAAGTCTCCTGGAGCCCAAGACGCCTCGTGCGGTCCACACAGCCACCCATAAGCTAAGCTCCATGTACTTTCTGTTCTCCTGAGTACTTGGGCCTCAACAAACGTTCTCTTTCGGACCCCTCCCTCGTCAGCATGCAGACAAAAAATCGCTCGGCTCGGATATGCAAGCGCGATGATATAAAAATGCACAATGCGTCGACCGCTGACGCAGTAGTATGTTCACTCAGTGTATCTTGGCCCTCGACTATGACTGACTATGGCCTTGTACATAATTCGTTCCCGTCGGATGCTATATAGCTCCTTTGAGACTCGAGAGTCACCCCATATCGTGCAGTCGTGCGTTGCGCCACAATCTGAAAGCTGAGACACCAACGCGACGCTCTCGAGTCGTTATATGACGTGCTGATAGGCTTTCCTCTGCGTCGTACCGCAGGTCTGGAATACATTCTCAAGATATGGACTAGCGAGGGCGTGACGTGTGGTACACGCCCGGCGCCCGGTGCTGTGTCTACTCGCTGCAGTTCGGGTGCCGCTCGCTGGTTGCGCAGAGGGCGTGTGCAGCTCTTGGGCGTTGTGGCGGCATGTATAGTGCTTATAGTGCTTTGTATAGGCGGGCCCGAGGTGAGCTCGCCGAAGCTTCTATAGCGTCGGGCTGTTCGGGGCGCTCTGTCGTCTATGTCGCGAGTACTCGTGAAGATGATTTTACCGGTAAGCCCCTCTGCTACATTGCAAAAAAGCTGAACGACGTTCGTGTAGACTCTGGAGAGATACGATGCCTGGCTCGCAAGAACATAGAAGCTAAGTCGTTTTGCACAACAGACGGTGTTACTAAACTCCTTGGAACAGCAGAGATTCGTGATTGCTACCCTGTTGCCGGTGCCGGGTACTTAGTAGTCTTGTGATTATTAACCTCTGCCACACTGCCCGAGGCTCTGTCCACTCTCGTTCGGAGGGCATCCAACGGTCACATCGTGACGAAGACCTCGATAATCGATACTCGCCACATTACCCTAACCTACAGCATGATGAGTACTGATATAATATCTATATCAGCGCAAACCCAAGTATTGAATTTTGGGGTGTCGGCTCTCAAACTCTGGGATTTAACCGAACTGCCGAATGCGGGGACACAACGGTGGGGGATCCGCGAAGAGCGCCAGTCTTCCATTAATCCCAGACGTCAAAGTTCAAGGCGGAGAAGAGGCCGCGATCTGGACGGGGCGGGCACCTCTTTGTGCCGGTGAGCACAGAGATCTGGTTCAATTCGATCTCTGCTGGCTGCCACACTAGCTATAGAAATTCTATCAGGAAGGAGGCCCTCCCCTCCCTCTTGCGTAAACTCGTAAATTCGATCTCAGTTTATCTGGGGTGGACGCATCTCGAGCGGGAGGATCTCATCGTGGTGGAGTGAGAGAAGAAGCGCGGTCCCGCTCCCAGCTACCCAGTCCCTGCCCCTTCTGCCGTCTGGACCGACGATCATGGTTCCCCCCGGCCAGGCCTCTCATCGCTGCATTCGGTCCCGTTGTACAGTACTCTTACGCCACCCCGAAAGCCACTAGCAACGCGAGGAACGCAAGGAACTGGCCAGACTTAGACCTCGTACCTCGTTGAACGCATCCTCGTCCCTGGAATCCCTCGCAAATACAAATAATTCGTGATGCAATTATCGAGCAACAGCGACGGGGATGCAGTACTGTACTAGTAATAACGCAGGTAACCACGTCTATGTGTCAAGGTTCGGTTGATTATCACTGTCAGACAGCCAAGCTCAAAGTTCAGAGGTCCATCGTCCCTCGAGGTGCACGCCCATCGTAAGTACGTGTCAGGGCACACGGCTTTACCTACACCAGCATGGTTGCTGTTGCATCGTGGTGCTAATTAAACCGCGCGCGTGGTGTGGTTGGAAAGCTTATACCTTCGTGCCACAAAGCGCTTTGTAGAGAATACACCGTACGTCTGGCACATCCAATAGCTTACCCACTTATACCTACTCCTTTCCTAGTCTAGCTCTATAGTGCTACGCATTAATGCCTCACCCGATGTATCGCTCGTGTACTAGTCCGTAAATGTAGTGTTAATGCAATGAGCACCCACCGCATCATGCCGCCACAGACGAGTTTGTGATGCAGAATTTGAACCCACTCCGATTCGGAGACTAAAGTGCCTTAAGTTGTATTGCGCCCACTTGCGCCTCGTGAATTTGGAGAACGCGTTGGGACGAAAGGTCATATTAATGATAAATAAAACATTCGAGCTTTCCGTGACAATTGCGAAGCAAACTAATTTCAAGTTTGAAAGCGACTAGTGAATGCTGAACATTGCGACATTGAACTCTGGCATGGCAAAACCAACACCCAGCCATAGCGCATGCAGTGTGTAGCGTGTAGTGCAACATTAAACTCTGGTATGGCAAAACCAACACCCAGCCATCGCGCATGCAGCACGCAGTAGTGTGCAGTACAGCCAGAACACCCACCTGAACACTACTCCCACATCCCACCGCGATCCAACTTCACGCGCGTATCCATCCTCCCCTTATTCCCCTTCTGCCTCCCGCCCAACCGCTGCGCGCCCTTCTTCGTATGATACTTCTTCTGCTGCCGCGAGTGCTCCCGCGCCACCTCCGCCACCGCCCGCTCGCGCATCTCCCGGTCGTGCCTTGAGTGTGGGTGTGGGTGTGGGTGCGAGAGGGAGAGGCCGGCGGTGCGCTCGGCGAGCGAGGGTGAGCGGGAACGGGAACGGGAGGTGTGTCGCGAGGCGGGCGGGGAGCGCGAGAGGGGGCGGGAGCGGGACATGGGGGAGAGGACGGGGTTCTCGGAGGTAGAGTCTGCGTCTGAGGATTCTACGTCTGAGTCGGTGTCTGTGGGTGGAGGGGCTGAACGATAGCTTTCTGGCTGCGGCTGCGGCTGCGGCTGCGGCTGCGGTTGGCGATGTGGACTTGATGGTTCTCCACCAGTGGATGACGGACCCGCCACCCCAGAACTGTCGTCCTCGGTTACATGAGGCTGATTTCCGCGGACTGATGTTGTTGTTGATTCCACATTTTCATTCTCACCCTCTCCAGCTTCCGCGCCTTCTTCTTCTTCTTCATCGCTATCCTCCTCATACTCATCGCTATCTTCAGCCATATCCAGATCTTCGCCTTCGTGCCCTTGAACGGCCTCCATGTACTTGTGTGAAAAAACAAGATGAGCAAGGCTATGCAGACGACAGTCAGCAGAGACATCCCCACCTCTTCGAGCACCTTCTGGTCGCTTTTCTTGAACCCGCTCGCGGCCACGACGACGTCCAGTCTGAAGCCCTCGTCCGCGGTGTTGTCGCCTTCTTTGAGCGTGCTCTTGAACCGCGGGTAGAGCTTGCTCTCATAGTTGAACCGCCGCCGGAAGAACGTGCGTATGCACTCGACGTCGCGGTTGAAGTAGCTATCATAGTACGCGAACGCTTGAATAAAAAGGAGACGGGAGAGAACTATGGAGAGGATGCTTACAATTCCGCGTTAACGTGCGACGTGCTCACCATCTGCGGAAAGTCAATAACGATCGGCTCGCCACTCTCCCGCCGTATCAAGATATTAAATTCATTGTAGTCTCCGTGGATCAGCCCCGCATGCGCAAACCGCACGATGATGTCCATCAGCGTGGAGTAGAGCTTCCCGGGCGAGGGGATGTCTGCGACCTGTCGGCTGTATGGGCTTTGTCGGTCAGGCTGCGTAAGTGGATGTGGATGGCTTACAGTGGGTATGCGTCGATGAACTCCATGAGGATCGTGTGCCGCGCTTGGTCGATTGGGCGTGGAACGGGGAAGCCGTGTTCGTGGAGGATCTGGTGAGGGGTAGGTAGGTAGGTGTTGTTAGCAGTGGCACTGGTGGGGGTGATAGAAGGGTGTACCTTCATGAACGCCCACTCCTTTTGGGCGGCGAGACGGGACATGTACATCCAGGAGGCGGATTTGCGCTTGCCCATGTAATCTCGTTTTTCTTTGATAGCGCGGAAGGATACTCGTCCGAGTCTAATCCATCATGTGAGTACCTTGCAGCAGATTCAGGGAGGTTGAATATACCGATGTAGCTTCAGTACCATCTCCTTTCCTTCATTGTCTGCGACAATGTAAATATCTGAGCCAAGCCATAAGTACAGGTCTCGGGAACAAAGAAACAAAGTCGCACCTGACTCCTTTCCCACACCGATCTGATTCCCAACCGAATACAGAGAATCCCGCTTGGACAAAGCACGCATAGCAAGGTAATCATACCCTCCATACGTTAATCTGTACCCATCGTCTTTAATTTGGTCAACTCGGGAAGGCAACGGATTTGCAACATACACGCACATTTTGCGTTCTGCACTTTTGCGACAAGGTTGCGCTTAGCGAGAGAGCCGATAATTTTGTTGACCCCTCCGTTTCGGAGACCGGATATTTGTACGATGAGGGGCACAGGGACAATTTCGTGATTCTTCGAGCCCATCTCCGTCTGCAATGTTATACGTTAATCAGTGTGAGTTTTACGATACAATATGAGTACACACCGCTGTGAGGACCCTGAACTCATCCGACGTGATATACCGCAGGTCTGTGGCATCGAGCTTCATGTTTGCGAATGATCGAGGCCGCCCTGGTCAAATGAGCGATACGATGTAAGCTGAGCAACATATACACGACAACTTAATTCGCACCTATATAATAATGTGTTTGCTTCTGCTGAAAGAGCTGGTTGGAACGACAAAGACCAATGAAGCTCGGAGAGGGATGCGCTCAAGAAAATCAAAGCGCCTGCAGCAGAACACGCCGCACGTGGACTCAGGACGCGCGGTGGCGCAAATCTCGAGATCGATAACGCTCAGCTGGTATGACGTACCAGAAAACCAGTGCGGCTGCGCCCCACCGCACCTATAAGACATACAGACCCATGAAAACAACATAAACCACATCTTCCCCTCTTCACAACCACCAACATGTCCAGCTTATTCCAATCGCTCAAAGACAAGGCTCAGTCGGCTGTGAACTCCTCGGGGCTCGCAGACCACATTCCGGGGGGCAGGACGTCGCCGTCGGGCGGGCAGTCTTCTGGGGGTGGACTTGCGGGTATTACGAAGTCGCATACTTTCGAGTCGATTCATCACCAGTTGCGCACGTTCCAGCAGCAATATTCGTCAGTATTTCCTGCACGTACGTATCGCCATCACGTAGCTCATCGCTGTTCATGGCAGGAGCTCGACCACTCCCGTGCAGAAAATCGTAACCAGCGCAAAAGGCGTCGCGATCGACTACGATACCGTGTCGCGTGACGCTGAAGCACACAGCAAGGAGCTGTACCTGTGGGGGCAGACCGAGCAGGATGATATCAAGGATGGTGAGTCTTCTGTCAACCAGTCTGCGCAGTGCACCATATCGATAAAATCTCCCTAGTAACCGACCGTCTGGGATGGCTCAACTACGTCCACGGATCCCTGGCCGGGCAATTGGGCTCCAAGATTGATACAGCACGCTCCCCATTCAAAGCTCTCAGGGATGCTGAGAATGCGCTCGCCCCGAAGAGGAACATGCGCACCGGGTTGCAGAACCAGATCCAGCGCATCGAGTACGATCAGCGCAAGGATGGGCAGCAGAAGATGCGCGATCTCAAAGTGCAGTTGCAGAAGGTGGAAGAGGACACGGAGGAGGCTGAGAGGGAGATCGATATCTTGAAGCGTAGGGCGATCCGGGAGAGTGAGCAGATGAAGTGGGAGGCGGTTAGAGAGGTAAGCAATCAGTTCATTGTCATTTTCTGGATCTTTGGCTTATGGTTTCTCAGTACGCCGAGAAACTGTCGATGGTCGCGCAAGCAGCCCTCTCTATCGTTCCGGTCCTCCCGCCGACCCCACCATCGAAAGTGCAACCGTATGGAGGAGCGCAAACCACAGCTTCTGTACGCGCTTCGCTCCAGAAAGCAATGGACAACTACACGCCTGGAAACGTTACACTTATCGTTGGCGGCCTGACCGCTTCCGACCTCAAGCATACGCGTTCCTTCGGTGAGACGCACGCGCAGGAACTATCTCGCATCGGCTCGAGCGACCAATCGACGTCCAACATCCCGATGACACCGCCGCTCTCAGGATCCACAGCACCGTCTTATCCCAGCTCATCGCCCTCATTCCCGCAGCCTGTGACATCACCGTCGTCTCTCAGCAAGCCTGTGCCGATGCCTTCGCCGCAGCCGCACAACAACAGTCCGCCCAGCGCAGCTACTGCGCCCTCGCCCATGAACATGTCGCCCCCACTAAACCCCGCGAACCTCAACCAGGCACCAGCGCAGATTCCGACGTACAACCACCCGACCTCGCCTGTGTTCGCGCCGAACCCCGCAGACCCGTCGACGAAGGTCCTGTCGGTCACCCCGACCGTCGCAGAGACGGGTGTGCCGCAGACGGCGGGGCCGGGCGGACCGGGCCCATCGAGCGGGTCGTTGTTGGACAAGAAGCCGTCGCCGCCGGGCACGAGCTCCATCGCGAGCCTGCCCCGGCCGAAGTGGGAGAGCGCGGAGGAGGAGAAGAAGCGGTTGGAGAGGGAGGAGCGGGAGAGGGTGCTGGGACAGGGGAGCAATACTAGTGCCGGGGGCCCGCCGCCGAAGTGGGAGAGCGCGGAGGAAGAGAAGAAAAGGCTGGAGAGGGAGGAGAGGGAGAGGGTGCTTAAGCAGGGTGGGAGTGGCGGGAACCCGCCGCCGCATCACGATGATGACCCTGAGCACGATGGGGAGCTCCCGCCGTACCAAGAGTTCTGAGGAGAAGATGAATGAGCTCAGACAGGATTTGCTGGTCTGATCCTGGCTGGATTCTGTCACTGTAACTCCACGTGCTATATCGACTATCAACAATGCCAAATGTAAAACATGTCTATCTTAGTCTAGTGTAGAGTATGCGCCAATTTGTATCAGGGTGAAATGTAAACGAAGTTGGTTATGATATCTCCTTGCGTGGGTGCCGCTAAGCGCATCATGTCTTGGTCGGAACACGCGATCGTCCATACTCCCATCTGCTAGTGAAGGTTCTGTTCATACTTACATGGCCTAGTCTACAGCTGAATATAGGCCGTACCAATCCCAGACACTAATCAAGGACTATTGTATTCAGTGAACATCTTTACGCCTCCGATATTCACGTATGTTTGCTTCAGCTTTGAAAATTGTCTTTGCTACGTGAATATCTAAGATTCATATTGGACCTTAGGGCGCATCTAGGTTGGAGAAGTACACGTAAAAGTATGTGGCTCTCTTAATGTTCTCCAAAACATATCCTCACTATCCATTTATCGTTAGACATACTTACTTAATGTCGCAGCCGGTGCGCACTCCGTTCAACCCGACTCGATGGGAAGCTACAGATGATGCAGCGGCACCTGCTCTACAATCTCCTGACGTGACCTGGGTACCTCTCATCCGATGCCCTGCGGACTTCCCAATAGAACTGGTTTGTGTTTCGCGCCAATTATGTTACGTTGCACTGATTACCTCGATCTACCAGTTCGAGACGGCAATATCGCAGCTCGTCCATCATCCAGAGTACAACTCGACTCTAATCCTACGCTCTGACGTGATTTCCGAAAGCGCGGATGAACATGATATTCCACAAAGTGTCCCCAACCTCGAAGGATTCGCGCCTCGCTGGTCGATCCACCGGAAACTGCTGGCGCGTCGTCCCGGACGTGATGCCTCCCTAGAACAACACTGCACACTATACGGCGCCTTCAACGACGGAGGCACGGATCCCACCCCAGCAACAGTCCTCATCCTGACACCTATATTAGAGGAAGGATCATCCCTACCGTACTACCATCCACGCGTGTCGCACCTAGCGTTCCGATACGTTCCACTCTCACCGCCTATGCTTCAGATCGAGGTCGTGCCGCTGCCAGATACGCCGCTGGATATGGGAGGCAGGCTGTACCGGACATGCCTGGCTTTGTTGGAGACGTTGCACCGATATGGATGGGGTGCGCTCGTACATTATAAAAAGCGCGTCACGCATGACTGCGTTGTCCCGCGGGAGGCTTACCAGGATTTGTATCTGATTCTGAGGGAACGGCATAAATATCTGATAAATGAATGGCACGAATCCACAGATCCTCTCAAACATGTCTTCGAGGTCGGACTTCCTTTATCTTTCATGTTTCCATGCAGAAACTGAAAATGCGTACAGGATATCGGTATCGCGACCTTCCTCATGTTGCTGTGGAAAGACATGTACGCCCCGAAGCAATCTGATGCTGAATCCCTTACGGAAGAGCTCGAAGCACAACCTTGGAGAAATTGGCCCCGACCTCCGTCATTCGTGGATCTAGGGTAGGTGTATCTCTTTCATCGGCGATGCTGTATGCTCATATACGCTAGAGATGCGGCAACGGTCTACTTGTGCACATCTTGATCTCGGAGGGATATGAGGGATACGGACTGGATCTGCGAGCTCGGATGTCGTGGGAACACTATCCAGAGTCGACGCAGCGCCGTTTGCGCGTAGAAGCTCTCAATCCTATGGATCTGAAGGATTCCAAAACCCCTCATCCATACCTGAAACCCGGCGTCTTCCTCATCGGAAACCACGCTGACGAGCTGTCACCCTGGGTGCCAATGTTGTCGACACTGTGCGGTGCGAGTGGCTACCTCTCGATACCCTGCTGCGCGTGGACCTTCGATGCGCGATACGAACGATCTAAAAACACGCCCTTCCCAACCCCGATGCCTTTGGACGAGTTCGTAGAGTCGCTCAGTCTAGGTGGTGAGGGCAGTAACTCCAGTGCATACTCGTCGTATCGGATCTGGCTAGCTTCGTTAAGCCATTATTGCGGGTGGAAAGTGGAAACTGAGACGTTGCGGATACCGAGTACCCGAAATTGGTCGCTGATAGGTATGACTCTCTGCGTGTGTATATCAGAACGTCAAATTCACCATTCACTAGGCAGATCACATACATGGCAAGGCGAGGATGAAGCACAGGAGATCCGGGCGAATATAGAGAGCATCATCAGCAACGTTCGAGATCGAGGGATATTCAAAACAAGGACTCCAGAAGGCAAACGCGCAGACCACTGATCATCTCTATTTATCCCATTGGGACGACTCTCTGGTATCTGATGTGACGCCCATGGAGTCCATCACCGTGGACCATCTTGCACTCTGTTCCCAGCTGGCGGCTTCGAGATGGTGTAATGCAGGGAAGAGTTTGCGGAGGACGAGAGCAACAGCTTTTGCGTCTACGATTTGCGAGTCTCCTAGGAGGCAGAGGATTCCTAGCGGGTGCGGAGAGCGCGGTGCACGGGTCCTGTTTAGTTCCGTACGGTTTACCAATGCATCCATGGGTATGGCTAGAGAGACGAGGTGTGGGCAGTGTGAAGCGAAGGGAGCTAGTGTTGCTAGACGCGGTCTTGTTCCTTCTGCATGACACCAGAAATGTAGCTTCTTCACTTGAGGCCACGCGACAGCCATTTCATGCAGATCCTGGTCACTTAGGATCATTCCGAATTCCAGGTCTACGCACATTGCCTGCATCTTCGAGAGAGACCTGAGAGGTTCCAGTAGTATTGGAAGATCGTCCTTGGCGATTGCCGCACCGTTCCATGAACCCTCGCGCATGAGAATCTTCATGGCGAGGTACGTGATTGTCGAAGAGAACCGCAGACGAAGACAGTCGAGGCAATCGTACCAGTGCTGCAACAGATGCTCATTGCATGCACTCATCTTCAAGGAGAAGAAATTCGGCGAGGATATCATCTTTAACACAGTTGCGAAGGTAATCGGGGCACCTGATATATCCAGAGAGGCGAGAGACGGAAATGACACTCTTGAAGGGGTGTGTTCGTCGAGGATAAGACCTGCAGTGCTTATGCGTAGTCGGCTAAGAGAAGGCAACTGCGCCAAGGCGAAAAACCCCTCTGCATCTGTCCACTGGCCCTCAGCACCGAGATCCACATCTTCTAGGTATGACAGGCTGGCAAATTTGCGAGTGAAGGGCGTAGAGTAAGTCCCGCTCAGGAACAGCTTCCGGAAGCAGACAGTTGTTGAAACGATATGGCTGATCAGCTCTGTAAGCCCGTCCTTTGTCTCAGTAGACCCGTCAAGGAAGTTGGATGGATGAGCATTGAGATTGAGGGTTTGCAAGGCTGAGGAGATAAACATCTTGACATGAGGCGTAGTTTCCAATAACTGCCTAGGTAAGCTGAGGTGACGGAGGGAGGGAAAGAGGGTCATGCATTCAGCGATGCTAACCAGTCGTGAGATCAAGTCTCCAGCAATCCTTTCGCGAGGTGGTATAGAGAGTGCTCGAATTCGAGCAGCGTAGCTCATCAGGCGCTCCCAATCTTCTAAGCTTGTGATTCCGACCGACTGGATTCTTCATAAGTGCAGCCTTAAAAGAGGTTGAACAAGGACGCACAAAGCCAGATTGGGTGCGTCTGCCAGACGGTAGGGTATTCAATAAACGCAGCAACGTAGCTTGCTCCCATAGTTTGTTGAGTGCAGGGTTACAGAACGTTTTGCAGGTTCGCGCAAGGGCAAGCAAAGTGCGTTTGTTTCGTTTGATGGTAGTATAACGGTCTCTTGTCACGTTGAAGTATGAGCATACGACTATCAATATGTCCTCGATTTGCAATGCTCGATGCATTAGACTACTGTGGTACTATCCCCGGGTAGAGAATGGTTTAAGTCAGCTTTTGTATGTGCACGGAATTAAAGCAATGGACGAAATTTGCGTGACTCACAGGGAGATTGTGAGTTGTATATGCTCCGAATTCTTTTCGTTGACTCTCAAACTCGTTAACATTCAAGAAGTTGGGAGAAACAAGTTAGAACGTGCGTTCAGAAGGGCGGCGCTTATATCTGTCAGCACTTTATTGTCAGCAGTATAGACGCGATCGACTTTGAATCGGACTCAGATTTGAACCGCCCATGTTCGAGTTTCTTTCTCATCCACGTCCTTGATGATACACGACTGAAGTCATGGACAGCAGATTACCTGCAGAGCTTTGGATCCTGATATTTCAGTATGCACTAGGCAATTCTCCCGTTTGGGATACCACTTTACCTACCGTGATGTCGCAATCATGTTGGTATAAAGGTGTTCGGAAAACATGGATATTACGTTCCCCTCTCGACATAATCAGTATCGCCCAACGTCAGAGAACTACCGCAATAAAGGTCGGTGCTCGTATATATGTTATGCCTCTAGTTTTGACCAACTTCACAGACTATTGTATCTACTTGTCGTATGTGGAGACAAGTAGGCGCAGAATTTCTCTTCGAGTCTGTCTACTTTGGAGATCCAGCGAATATCCTTCGCCTGTGCGCTACGTTAGACGGCGATAGGCATCCCGGACAATGGATAAAGAGGTTGCACATCGCTCGTTTCCACGAACGACTTGGGTACACAATGGATGCCCTTCAGTTAGGGCTTGTGTCCGTAATCCATCACTCTCGCAAACTGCAAGTCTTCATCGTGGACTGGCCCTTGAACGGCGCCTTCACTCCCGTGATGGACGCATTATGCACGTACGCTTCGCACACCCTGCAAACACTCCACGTCCATGTGCCCCAGGAAAACCTGGCGAAATTAATCTGGACGCTGGACATGCTGCCCAGCCTCATTTCCATTCACCTCGAGTTCATTGGTATTCAACCAGAAGAACCCGCTCTTGGTGCTGCAAGCAACATCGTATTGGCTTTGCCGAATCTCAGGCAGCTTTCCCTGAAGGGATTTTATACGGACTTTCTCGAGCAGACTGTCGACTGGAACCTTCCGTCCCTTGAGTCTGTGACACTTGACTTCAGTACCCACGTCAACGACCTCCCAGATACCTTAGAGTTCCTAAGGAATCATGGCTCGAAGTTGACATTCCTGTCCATCAACTGTCTACCTGAGCAGGACGTCCGCCCGATCCTCGATTTTTGTCCTGCCCTCGACACCTTTGCCTTCAACGTCGATTGGCGCCTCCCACTGACTGCTGTTCTTCCTTTCGAATCCAGTGCACTCGTACGGCGTCCTCATGAAACGATCACTACCATAGGTCTGCATGGAGGTCATCATGCATTCGGCGTGGGCACACGTGCTGACGCTCCCGTACACATCGCCTCGTTCCATCGGGCTTCAAACGAGCTCAACTTCGCTGCGCTGAACAAGCGAAATTTCCCAAAGTTACAGAGGATACGCCTTCTCAGTCCGCTGCTTTTACAGGATCTCGAGGCAGCTAATGGTCCGCAAGGGGAGTTCAAACGTCGATGGGAAAGGTGGTGGATACAATGCGCGGACCAGGGTGTCCGCTTGGAGGACTGCACTGGGGCGGAATTGGGATATCTACCCCAAGACGAAGACGAAGACGATTATACCGAAACGGAGTCGGACTTTACCGATGGTACAGTCACTGTATCGGACACGCGTACTGTGGGCGACCCCATTGAACGCATTCGTGCCTTGACGGAGCGAGTCAGGCAGATGACTACGGCTTTGCAATACACAGTATGAACAATCCTCACTTCACGTGGACATCAATCTTCCAACAGGACGGTTGTCACACTCTAGGACATTGGAACCCTTTGATAGTCATCATTATGCTCAGAAATCGAACAGGTCTGGTTTGTCTGATGTAAAAGCTACTTTCTTACGTTGTTTTACTTTCTTGATTTCTGTAGAAGTGCTCTCCTGCGATACCTGCTCCTCCACTGTAGCTTTCGCCATGCTTTGTTGTACTTGCTCCACTTGAATTGCTACCGCTGCTGCTCCTGACGATGTCATCGACATCTCATCGTGTGCATGGTTTGAGTGCGTAACTGGACTCAACACTGTCGAAGCTGGTGCTGGTGTAGTGCGTCGCTCTCCGACTCCGCCGTCCAGATCTAGGTGTAAGGTCTCGAAGATGATCCGCTTGCGTGTACTCTTGAAGGCAAGGTTGTTTTCACCGGACGATGTCAGTCCTCGAAGGGTAGAAAGCTTGTCACTCGGCGGTACAAGTGTCAACGGCATGGGAAGTGAGTGGATTTGAACAAAGCCGTGGTGGGCGGGAAACATCGCCGAGAGCGAGGGATTGCCTATACAGAACATGAGGGTCAATGCGTGATACACAAAAGATGTCATTTAGATACCTGAAAACGCGGATAATGAGATGCAAGCATCGGACAGCCATCCGAGCTTATGTATCCATCCAGCACCACCCCATGACTCGGCACACATGTAGGCAGGAAGGCTGACCGAAGCGCAAACGTTTGGGTGCCGCCGCACTATATTCCGGAGGGTATGGAGGAAGTAACAGATCTCCTAGCAAACAATCTGGTTAAGACGTGCAGCATAGCACGAGGGTATCTACTCACCTGTGGTTCGCTGTCTCCCCATTGTGCAGAACCTAAGGAAGGCACACAGATCCTTGTCAAATTGCGACCACCCAGATTTGGGCCCTCGGGACCAAGTTTTTCGACGAGAGTATCTAGCACTTGAACAAACTGTGCTCCGTTCGCTCGGTCCTGGGCGATGTTTAGACGGGTAAGTTGCCCCGACGAGTATGCATCGTCGATTGTTGATTTTGGGATCCGGCAGGTGAGGTCAAATACAGAAGAGTAGTCATGTGTGGTTCTATTTTGCGGATATGAATGTTGACAGTACCGCAAAGAAGCTGGAACTCACAACATACTGGGTAGACGAGACCGTAGTCTGGAACTGTTTCATCTGTTCATACCTCCAAGCAATCTTGATCTCTGCATCATTCCTCGAACTTTCGCCGTCTTCATCGTCGGGTGAGGGTGTTTGGGCAGTAGTCGCGGCACCGGGCACCCACATGCATTCTTCCACAAAGCTGGTAGCTTCGTTATCCACGACAATCACGTCGTGGCCAGACGACAACCCTTGTGATATGAAGTATTTTTGAACGAGTTCACCGTATGCAGAATGTACGTCAGGTGCAAGTATGACTTGAGTGCATGTTAATGGCAGCCCTCCGCCAAGTATGTCGTCTAGTGAAGGTATTCCCGTGGAAGTCACGACCACCGGAGTAGAGCCTGTGAGTATGCGCGTCCCACGCGACTGAGGATTTTGTTTTGAAGTTGTACGTCGCTTGAATGAGGACATGATTTGCCAGGACTCGCGTGTGGTGGTCGCGGACAAGGTTAGTGTATACTTTTAGCGCGCGACGAACTTCCTCTTTACCACCACAGCGGCGCGTATAGGGTCTGTGACAGGCGAAGAGTTCTCTCTTCAAGCAGGGTTACGTACCCGTACTCGTGCCTAGGCTATTCGCGAATGGATGCCAATGAATAGACTAGGTGGAATTTGGCGTCGTCTGCAACACACCGACTGGAGGGCAATAGACTGGCCAGCAGTAGGCAAAAGATGGGGCTATAGAGGGTTAGTGGTATGTGTTGCGACCACTTACAGAGGTTTGAAATCTCACATTTATCTTATGTTAGCTTGTGAACGTTACATGCGCTGTTCACTTGTTTGCCGACCGCGTCGGTTTCGTTCATATTGTACGTGTTTCTACACCCGAATACTACTCGAGTACTTACTAGTTGGCTGAGAGGTGTCTGGCCCGTCTATGCTCCCCACAATGAGCGCGAGTGGAGAGTGCGTAGTTGAACGAAGGTGGATTGACCGAACCCGGCTCGCGCGAGGCGATCTCGTCACTTTCATCTCCCCTCTCGACCCCATGCGTGTAGTCTGCAAGAGACTTATCGGGTTACCAGGAGACATTATCTGCGTGGATCCTACAGGACAAATGGCGCCTTCTACAGAGCACGTCGTGGTGCCCAAAGGCCACTTTTGGATGAGCGGCGACAACGCCGAGCTCTCAAGAGATTCAAGACAATATGGACCCGTACCTATGGCCCTAATCAAAGGGAAACTGGTAGCAAGGGTGTGTCATTTTCTAGCATGTTTTTGGATAGTTATGTTTACGCAGTTGATACAGGTATGGCCTTTGAGGACAGCGGGTCGGTTCCGCAATAATTTCACCTACATTGATGAATAGCACAGGGCACCACAGCATGGTGGACACGTCGCTTTGATCTATGGATTATTTTGCGAAATTCATTGAATAACCTCCTTGGCCATTTGGGACAAATTGGAAGTTGTCAGTCGACAAGCCAAAATTACCTGCGTTCTCGTCAAATATTTTGTGACATGCAAGTGCAAGAACACCTACCGAGGATACTATTACCAAGCCCCTTGAGCTTGTCTAACATTTCTGATGTCTCGCGCTTCTGAGCGGCCTCTAGCCGTGGTGTCAAAACATGCAGCGACCGGCGAATCTCTCCAATTTGAGGCGAGGATGGTGGCAATAGTGTCAAGAGCGTGTTGTAGTCTGGAAGATTATTAACGTCGTAAAGCGTACTCATTGCTCACGATGGGACACAGCGCACCTTGCTGAGCGGCGGTGAGGGATGCCCATGTATCTAGCTTGTCATTGGAGGAAGCTCGCCTCTGCATAGCTTTGATGTACTGTGGATCATCGAGGAGAGCTTATACTGGATGAGGTACGAACGTTACGAAACGCTGTTGAAAACGTACCTTCAGTACAAGCGGCTACGACTTCCTTGTGTTCGCCCTATAATCCGAGCATCACGTTTAGTTATACATACAGTGCCATAACTGCGAGTCCACTGAACTCACAAGTTTCACATAGCATGCGCCTATGTTGGCATTCATCGTCGCCCTCGCCTTTGCGCATTCCGCATCCAAGCCTGACACTGGTGGTGGCGTGGACTCCTCTTCAGCAACTTCACTGGCTTTACTTGGACCGCTGCTTTCCTCCTTATCAAGGTCTTCTAACGTTTCTTTGCCCTTTCCCTTGTCTGATCTAGCAGCGGTTGTGGCCTTTCGTTTGGGTATCCGTCCCAGTGCGCTCCGGTACGCCGCCAACGCTTCATTCCACTTCTGCGCGCGAAAGTGGTCATTGCCTTCTTGCTTGAGTTCTTCGGCCTCGTCTAGACATCTCTTTAACGCAACACGTATTTCAGTTTTAGTGAAACAGAGGTTAAGTGATTCTGTCAGGCTCACCTGTATATCGACTTCGTCCAGGTCTTCAGCATGAACTGCGGGCGGGTCGACCACATCACCGGGTTCTAGGGGGGATCCATCCTTGGGCATATTATCTTGAGCCATAGAGACTCTGATACGTAAATCAAAAGAATAGTCGAATGCCCAACAATACTGAGGATATCCTGCCTGCTGTAGAGTACAGTGGAGAGCACGTCTGAGCTGCTCGCAGTGCTATAGATCAGATCGACGCGTAGATAAGATAATACAGACGCCAATTCACTGGATGATCACTGTTCTGTGTCATGTTCTCTTTCTCTGAGAAAGTCAAGAACGGAAATGGAGCTCCCCCCTCCGAAATACATCTGTCTATAGTCTGTACACGGAGATGACGTCGAATCGAGCATCATCTTGGTGAGAGCCGCAAGTTAGCCGAAAGACCTCGACAGTTATCTAACTTGCACGCAGAGATACATCGTTCCCACTCAACTTGACCTTGACCATCCTCGTTCATCCTGAACAATACCATCCAACATTGAACGCGCGGCTTCAATATGTCTCCCAGCATCGACGACGCCAAGTGTGTCTTGGTTATAGGCGCGACTGCTGGTATAGGGCGCGCCCTCGCCTTAGCCATTCGCGATCTACCGTCAAAGCCGACTGTGATCGTTGCTGGCCGTAGACAACATAGGCTCGACGAGTTGTCAACGGGTAATGACCGCGTGGAAGGCATTCAAGTGGACGTGACTGCCGGCCGTCCTGCACTCAAGGAGTTTGTCGAAACTGTTGTCATGAAGCATCCGGAGGTGAGGGTGCCTCCACGGTAGACATGACGGATGCTGACGCGGCTCCGACAGCTAGATGCGATCATATTCGCATGTGGTGTTCAGCATTTATTCAAACTGGAACAACCGGACGAAATGGATTTTGACTGTAAGGTCCTTTCTGGGTCTCTTCTGGTTCTGCAAAATCATCGTCATCTCTAGTATTCGACGCTGAGTTAATGACTAATTACACCGCCGTTGTTACTCTCATCAATTACTTTCTCCCTCATTTATTGAGTCTCGGGGTAAGTTACTAGACTTACGCAAGTTGACACTTGATGCTTAGCTTCATCGCACAGAAAACGAATACCCCAGCTTTTCTTATACCTATAACATCGTCGTTGTCCATCGTGCCTGGTCAATGGGTCCCGTACTACTCTGCGTCCAAGGCTGCTCTCCACAGCCTATGCCTTTCGCTCCACGTCCAATTGAAGAGCACTAACGTACGCATCATGGAACTTATCCCACCGTGAGTAATAGCACTTCGGTCATTGCAGATCCGTTGACTAAATATCATGATATAGCCTCGTGGAATCAGAGCTCCATGATCGTACGTCTGTGCCTTGCGATATCTGCCGAAGCATGCCTGCTGATGATAGCTCCTCTCGTATGCAACAGATCAGGGTACAACTGAACTGCTCAGCAAGCACTGGATGCCTCTTGATGATTTCATCAAAGGCGCGATGAAAGGCTTGCGCCGCGGGGACGCTGAAATCGCTGTCGGAGTCTGTACGGACCTGTGGAACAAATACGAGAAAGGGAAGTTGGAAGGGATGAGTAGCCGTTCCAAATGATACTTGAAGCATCATATGTGGCAATCAGGTATCATACTTTGCCTTCGCTGCAACTTGACAATCTGACGGACATACTGAGATAGATTAAGACACTGTCATTAGCGGGCCCACGCTATTATTGATAGATTATCAGCCAACATTTAAAGACTGTTGTGACAGTCGTCCTGTGTATGTTGCGTGAACATATCTGTCAGATCGGTATGAGCGCATCAGCTCTTTGCTCAACCAACACTTCTGCAAAATGCTTATAAGGCTTGCGCAGCTCGATGTACCCATGACTAGATTAGACTTCACTTCCATCATCCATGGCCACCATACTCAATGCGAAATGTGTTCTTGTTACTGGTGCGACTTCTGGCATAGGTCGAGCTCTTGCTTTGGCAATTCACGATCTTCCGACAAGACCCACGGTTATCGTTACAGGTCGCCGTCATCACCGGTTGGCTGAAATGTCTGCGCTTGGCGACAGGATCCAACCTGTTCAATTGGATATGAGATCTGGACGGGAACCTCTGAAGCAGTTTGCAGAAGATATCATTTCTAAGCATCCCGAAGTAAGCTGGTGCAATGTATTCGTTGTCATTGGTGTAGCGAACTGATGTCATACTGCATAGTTGGATACCGTCATTTTTTCGGCTGGAATTCAGCATATGTTCAATTTCAGAGCGCCTGAAACCATTGATTTAGACTGTACGTGACATACTTTCCACGGTCGACAAGCGTCCTGACGTTTGTGTCTCTGACAGTTCTAGAGGACGAATTTACTACAAATTATGTCTCAATCGTCACCCTTATCAAGTACTTCTTGCCTCACTTCCTGCAACGGAGCGTGAGTGACCAAGGCAAAGTGAATGAATTTTCTGGCATATTGACCCAATGCGCAACATAGGCAGCAAACTTACCATCCTTTATCATTCCTGTGTCTTCTGGTCTTGCAATCGTCCCATACCCCACAGTCCCAGATTATTGCGCTACCAAGGCTGCTCTCCACTCGTTTTGCCTCTCTTTAACTGCCCAACTCAAGCCTACAAATGTCCGCGTCATGGAGATTCTACCCCCGTGAGCTTTTCAGCATGATCGGTTCTCGGACAGACGCTTACAGAACCATGATCGCAAGGCTGACGGAGTCCGAGCTGCACGACCGTGAGTGGGCGACTAGGCTATGTAGCGGTCACATTTCTGAATATATATGTTTGCAGATCAAGGACCCACGAAGGGTATGAACAGCTTCTGGATGACTCTTGATGAGTTCATCACGGAGACCATGGGGAAACTCTGCCGCGGCGATTCTCAAATCCCAGTCGGGTCGGCCGTGGGGAAATGGGAACAGTTCGAGAAAGGGAAACCAGAATTTGTGGCGAGGATACCATGTTGAATGTGAGATCGTCTGTTGTGGTCATCTCTGAAATGAACACTAAAGCTCTGTGCACTAGAATTAGGGAAGGATCCGACTGAATGATGATCGATGATAAATGAAGCAGTAAAGCACAAGCATGCATTGTACACAAGGAGATACAACACGATATGTTAGATTCCAAGATGAGTACAAGATCCGGGTCAGAAGATGTTTCGAGTCTAGAATGAATGGTGCTGGGCAAAGCTTGAGCTAGCAAGTGTCCGACCATGATGACCTTCCTTACGATGAACAGCGAGCGCGAGTCGCCGGTCGTGCGGACTCAGTGTCAGATACACTTTGGGTGTCTTGCGCGGTGCGCTTCCTTTTGGAGGGTGCCTGGCCCGGAATCAATATCTTGACTCCTGGGGGACAGGAAGCGGTTTCCTGTACGTTTGCGGATTGGGACTGAGAACTAGCCGGCACGGCACGACCTTTCAACGCTTCGACAAAGTCCTCGCTGTAGCCGATGCACTTGAGCGAGATGCACGGTACACGCAGCTCGCCCGTATCGTACTTGGCGCGGACTTCGCGCAGTTGCGCATCAAGGAGGCTCCTGTTCCCGTCCTTGAATTTTGTATACTTCGCGCCACCTACGCTCTTGTTGAGAGTCATTGCGCAATATCCGTTGTCGCCGTCTTTGAACTATCAATAAACACACATCAGCTTGCCGTATTCGGTGAGCCTGCGCAATACATACCTCGTCTGAGAACGCATTCCACTCGTCGACTGTCAAATCTCTCTCTGGGTTCCGTTCGGCTACGTATAGACCGAAATATTTCCACCCGGATTTCTCGTGAATGAAGAGAGCTCTCGTCGTGGGTGTCAAGAATCGTTCGTGGTCCTTACCTGGACCCTTCAAACCCAGAAACAAGTATCCATGGGCACCAGGCTCTGGCGGTAGCCACGGATTGAGGTGTCGTTGTGGGTAAAGACACCCGTACAAGTCAAACTGCAAGGAAATTCGTCTTCGTTCCTTCTTCAGATCAAATCTGCGTATTGGGCAGTAGTGAGAAATGAAGCCAATTATATGTCAGCGGGGAGAAGACCCACGTGCCAACCACGCCTTGCATGCCCCCTCCCAAGCACGCACTTAGGTATGGGCGAGAAAATCGTGCTATTTCTGTAGACGCGGAGAGCGGGATGTCGACGGTCGGGAAGCTCTCGAGGAATTCGCATCGAGCAGCAGGCATAGTTTTGTCCGCATCAACTGTGACAAAACGACGCACAGCTGTTCCGCTTTGTCTTCCTGGCCTCTCGGCTCGGCTTGATCATGACATGATATCAGTTGTGCGATATCTGTAACAGTGAACGCGACATACGAGGCTGACAAGTTCGGCGTCGTCAGTGTTGCACTCTCGCAATCCACTTGAATGGCCTTGTCTACATAGACGGCAGGGGGTCGCGTCGGCCGTGTGAGTCCAGCTTTCAACGAAGCGATCTGTATAGTTCGTATAGCTCAGCCCAAAGTTGACACATCTACATTTCTCCTACCTCTGTGTTGAGTGTCGTGATGGAGTTCTCGGCTTGCGAGTTCTTTTCACGCAACGCTTCAAGCTGTGTGAGACTGAAGTCAGTAATTTGCGTGACTGAAGTTGAATGGCGCAACCGTACCTCTCCTTTCTGTTGCGCGATGAGTTTCACTTGCTCATTGATCTTCTCGAGATGAGTGTCAAGCAAGGCGCCGACACTGTCTTTGTCCGCACGCATGCGCTCCAGCTCGTCAGTAGAACTTTGTAACTGTTCCATGCCCAGAATGAGGATCATAAATGAGTCTTCAAGACGCGCTGCTATCTCACCCGCGTCTTGGTCTCCGTTAATTGGGCGGTGAGCTCCTTGTTCGCGTCTTCTAGCTGAGATGCCTTGTTAACTTCCGCGATGTTTGCCTGCTGTCGCTCTGAGAGGTCATATTTTAGTTGTTGAACCTGCGTGGCAGAATAGGACCGTCAAGTATAGATGAACATTGCGAGCGACACACCTGAAGTTTCAAATCTTCCACTTGGGAATATAGGTCCTTCTTTTCGCATTCAAGACGGGCTATTTGATCAGATGTCGACTGCGCTTTCACTCCAAGTTCTGTTGTCAGCGTCTTCACCTGTATCACGTAAGAGACGATGTGTATAACAGTAAGCGTAAAGGGACACACCTGAGTTTGGTGATTTTCCATCTGTTTTTGTAACTCAGCATTCTCTGCGCGTAGATGTGTGAGTTCACTGCTTTGGGACGCATATAAGCCTTGTTGCTCGACTAGTGAGTTCTGGAGAGTTTCAGCCTGCGTATATGCTTAGTACTATATAAATGCTACCACAGATGTTCGAATATAACCTGTGCACGCGCTTCTTCGCACTCCTTCGTCCGTGTTTGTGCTTCCGAACGGGAGTGTTCAAGCTTGTTTGTATATTGTTCGAGGGCGGCCCCTTGGATGGTGTTCTGGATATGTAGAAAGTCATATATGCGTGTCTTAATGACAGGCATGTTCAAACGTACCTGATCCATCACCCCATGGTACGCCGCTCGTAACTGGGTTATCTCGTCTGTTTTCTGCTGCAGAGCTTGTACAAGTTTCTGCATTTGTGCCTGTATGGCACTCTGTTGGACATCGGAGAAAGTTGTACGGTGCCTATTCTCTCCCTCAAGAGTTGAGATTTGAGCTTTCAAGCTCTTCACCTGAATACATGCAAGCAAACTACGCGTTGTAGCGCGACTCGTGGTAGTCAAGGGAAGCTTACCTGCTCGCCCAGATCGATGCTAGCTTGCTCGCACTGGATCTTCTCTGCATATATTTGACTCATTCTTTTATGTAGCTCTGCGTGCCACTGGTCATCGGAGATGGTCATGGTATAGGTAGTTACTCGGACGGACGGAGAGCAATAAAGTTCAACTTGGTGACAGCTAGCTAATTCGCCGTGTCGCGGCGTCAAACCGACGCGTCGCGTAAGCGCGTCTGTGGCTTCAGTTCAAACCCAGCCGGTAACCTCCGCGAAGGTATGATTAAACCAAGAAGCGTGGGATGTCGAACAACTTAGCTGCAAACAAGTCAAAAGGTCAAGCACCGATGATAGGCTATCCATGAGGGGCTACATACTAACGAAGCCATAAATTCCAAATCGTCAATCTCATACGAGTCGACAAATACATAAAGTCTAGGAGGACGTAAGGTATCCGACCGCGTAGAAACAAAACTCCTTCATTCTCGTGGTATATAAATGATCACAGCATGAAGGTGAGCGGGTTCTCCAGGTAACCCTTGAAAGCAGAGAGCCACCTAGCGCCCACTGCACCGTCCACAACGCGGTGGTCTGAGCTCAAGGTCACCGTCATAACTTGGGTAACCTTGAAGCCCTTCTCCTCTTCTGGGGCAAGGACTAGTTTCGGCTGTGTCGCTCCAACAGCAAGAATGCAGGCTTGCGGTTGGTTAATGATCGCGGTGAAGTGCGAGATACCGAACATGCCCAAGTTCGAGATGGTGAAGGTCCCGCCCTAGCAGATGTATAGATCAATATCTTGCTTGCGTAGGTGTGCATTTGATGTACATACCTGGTATTCCTGGGGTTGGAGCTTGCCATCCCGTGCCTTCTTTGCTAGCGCCTTACTCGAGGAGGATATTGACGCGAGGCCTAGTGCACCGACATCCTTAAGGATGGGGGTAATCAGGCCAGCGGGGGTGGCAACGGCGATCGAGATATCAGCCTTGTTGTATCTGTAGAAGCGAATATGTAGTATGCGGATACTAGCGTGATGTAACTAGTAAACTCACTGTCTGATGTATTCACCAAACCAAGCTGAATTCGCCTCAGGAACGTCCGCCAATGCACAAGCGGTGGCCTTGACAATGAAGTCATTCACACTAAGCTTAGCCGCCTTGTCCTTCTCACCCAACGACCTGTTGAAGACTTCACGCAACTTAAGCACCTTGTCCATGTTGATGTCCGCAGTAAGGTAATAGTGCGGGAGCTCCTGTTTGGACTGAGTGAGCCGCGTGCCAATAACGCGGCGCATGTTGGAGACAGGGATATCGACGAAGTCCGACGTTGGCGCGGCCGGTGCGGGGGTGCCAGCAGGAGCAGTCGCGGTAGCAGGTGCGGCAGCTGGTGGCTGGTACTTCTCGACGTCTTCGCGAAGGATGCGGCCGTTAGGGCCGGTACCCTTCACTTTCGCCAAAGGAACTCCTCGCTCGAGGGCAATTTTCTTCGCCAAAGGCGAGGCGAAGATCCGGTCGCCCTGCGGAATTTCTACGCGGGTCTCCTCCTTCGGGGCGGACTCTGCTGCTGGCGCAGGTGTTTGCGCAGGTGTAGGCTCAGCCTTGGGTGGTTCAGAAGGCTGCGCTGCAGACCCTGAGGGCTTCTCAGAGACAGCCTCCTCTGCGAACTTAGCCGCTGCAGAGAGATCATCTCCTGCCTCGGCGAGGATGGCGATGGGAGCGCCGATAGAGACGCCCTTGGTTCCGTCACCGGCCTAACGCGCAGGAAATCTCAGTAAACTGGTGCAACTGGTACGATGAACGGAAAGGGGGACGTACGATGATTTTGGCCAGGACACCGTCGTCCTGGGCTTCGACGTCGATGGTCGCCTTGTCCGTTTCCTGCAAATAATATGGAATTTAGAGGATCCAACACGCTTGTGAGAATACACACTACACACAATCTCGAGCAAGACATCGCCGGTGGAGAACGCTTCGCCTTCCTTCTTCTTCCACGAAGCAATACCACCCTCGGTCATGGTAGGACTCATGGCAGGCATGTTGAATCTGGAGAACGCATTCCTCCGTGCGGAGACGTGCATGCCTGTGAGGTCATAGGTTGAACATCAAGCAGCTCGAGAGCATACGAAGGAGCACTCACGCCGTGTAAGGATGCTACGAGCGACAGAGAAAGCCATTTTGGAGGGTGTGGTGGGAGATGGGAGTGAAGGGTAGCAAACCCGAGTCCCCCAACTGTTTTGCGGCTTGGAGGTCGCGTCGGGGCAAAATACGACCAAACCTAAGTCGGTCACGATAGGTCCGCGTCGTTCCGGTGTTTATATTACTCGGTCTATCCTTCTTCAAGCGCCCCCCTCTGACTCAGGCATTTTTACTCTCCAATCATCTCTAACTCTTATTCGCCAATATTCTCCAGTTATTTCCTACACGCTCAGGTTAACCATGCCATCCTCCTCGTCTACTACGTGTCTTCTTCCTGGTCAACCCGTACCCATTCCTCGTGGCCCTCAACCTCAGCTCGGGGCCGGCACATACTCGCGAGATGGTCAAGTGAGGGCAACTATCGTTGGCGTACCTCAATATCAAGGATCTGTTGGTCTTTCCTTTCTTCCAGCTCGCCTCACTCCTCAATAGTCACCCCTCTTCTCGTCCAACTTGTTTGGCATCGATGGCAGACACTCTCTATCAATCGCACGCGCCCACATCCTCCAGCACCCAACTCTGTGGTTCTGGGAACGGTGACCAGGCTCTCTCCACTACAAGCAGTTCTATCAATCAGCATCGTCGACGGTGTACCATTACCGGCTGGTGAAGAATTCACTGGCGTGATCCGTGTTCAAGATGTGCGAGCTACAGAGAAAGACAAAGTCAAAATTGCAGATTGCTTTCGCGGAGGTGACGTCGTGAAGGGCCTGGTGGTAAATACTTTATGTTATTAGCCTGTCTCATTCATTTTAACCGAGGGTTCCTAGATATCTTTGGGCGATGCTCGCTCCTACTATGTCACCACCGCACGCAATGACCTGGGAGTAATTTTCGCCACTAGCGAAGCGGGTGTGTATTTCCCTGTAATTTTGGGCATGATTCCTGATGAAATTTGTCCGATAGGTGCGACAATGGAGCCTGTCTCTTGGCAAGAGATGCGGTGTCCAAAGACTGGAAAAGTAGAGAAACGAAAATGCGCCAAACCAGAGGGTTTATAAGTTTTGTGAACGCATCTCAGGCGCATGTCTTGTCCCATTGTTCGTTATGTAGCCATAGATTATCATTGTCACCATTGTCTCTTTTTCACACCACCACAGAGGGATATACTATACTATCGACTGATAAATAACTGCGCACGACGTTGTCGACGACGACGACTCCTCTCTTTCTTGAATTTCTGGGGTGATCACTGATCAGGCCGGAACGGGACACCTCCGCGTGGCAACGCGCTGGTAATTGAACCGCGAACCAGCTTGGTCGTTCTCCAACTCGCTCTCGTCCAACTCCCTCCTTCAGCTCGCGGCCCCCTCCGCCATCGTGCCATCGTCTGGCCATGATGGCTGCCATACAAACGGCGGATGCATTGTCCCACAATGGACTACTGTCACCTCACGACGAGTACTGTGCTTCACACGTCGTCTATTACACGGTACTGAGACATGTCTCTTACTAGCTGGTCCCCAACAGACTGGAAGGCCAAGGCGAAAGACTTGGAGAAGATCTTATCAGAGACTCGAGCCGAGTTGCAATCTTTCCAGGTTACAAGCAAGGCGATTGAGGAGGAGCTGGAGCTAGAGCTGGATCGGACGGAGAAGGCGCAACAAGAGTTGCAGGTCAAGGCGGCCAGAGCGGAACATGAAAAAGATGAGTGGAAGGTACGTTCTGCACACATTTGAATCGCATGTATGCGGATTTACCATGCAATAACAGTCGAAGTTCATGACATTGCAAACTACCCACAACACGACAACCACGTCCCTCCAAAGAGAGCTTGATACCCTACGGAAGGACCACCAAGAAGTCAAAGTACAACTGCGCGAGTTGGAAATGGGGAACGACGACCTGGAGCGAAATGAACGTGCCATCTCATCCAGCCTGGCGGATATCGAACAACGCTACGCCAGGGTCCTGGAGGAGAAGATTTTGTTGGAGCAAGACCTTTATGACAAAGCAACACTGGAAGAAGAATGCCAGCGTATGAAGGACAAGCTGCGAGGTGCGTCCCGCTCTGTTGTCTCCTGAGACCACGTCTGATCTTGTATAACAGACGCGGATGAAGAGATAGCCGTCCTCAGGGAACAGCTCTCTGCAGCCCACGACCGTGCACCCGCCGAGATACCGCCGTCTTTGACATACTCAGACGATGAAGACACCTTATTATCGAGACGGACCTCACAAGATTTGCAACTCTCCGACCTAATGCAATCCCCGGAAACCCCGTCTAAGGAGTTACCTCCAATCATCACAACGACACCGCGTTCATCAGAAGCAGCCGCGAATTTTACGTCTGGCCATTCCACCGTCCTGCAGCGTGCAGGATTCCAACCACGATCCGCCTTCGGGGCATCAACTGGCATACCATCACCTCTTATGCGCTCCAATACTGTTCCTCCTACTACCACACCCTCACGACCTCCTCCTCGTACAGGTACTTCCAGACCACAACCTCCACCCATACCTGCTCCCCGCCTGGTATCTAACACGAGTACCACCAGCACGGTTGCGGGCACGTCAACGCGCAGCAAAGGCGTGCAGATGGTCTCAGAAATGCGTGCGCGTGTCAAGGTATTGGAACAGAAGATACACACGCGGGTACCACGTCTCCGTATGGGAAGTGTTACGAACAACGCGACCCCGAATATCAAACAGCTTTCGTCTCTTCCGAAGGCTGGACCTTCTGGGTCTGCGTCCCCTACCGCGTCGAGTTCGAAGTCATCAATGCGGTCCTCGTCTCCCGAGAAGCATAGCAACCTGAATCCAAGGCGGCAGAGTCTAGATAAAGATGGCGTGAGAACGCCTGCTGGTGACAATTCGGGATGGGTTCTCATCATGGAGGACTCTCCGTCTCCGTCTCCTGTGAGAGACAAAGAGAAAGAGCACAGACGAATATCAGGCCCCACAGCGCCATCCGCTTTCCGTCCCTTCGCCTCCGTGTCTGCACCTCCACAACCTCCTACTGAAAGTCAAAGTCGAGCGCCTAGCGCCTTAGCACAAAGCCAATTGCCGACTGGCTTGCGTCGTCCACAGTCGCGCCTATCTGAAGGCAGAAGTAGCATCAGTACAAACGCGACCACAAGTACAGCAAGTTCTATACCCACACCTATCTCACGGCCCTCCACTCCTACATTCCTTCCTGTTCCAACTTCGGGCCTGTACCATAGTACGATAGGATTGAAGCGATCCACAGGGCCTTCGTCGGGCGCGTATTCCCAACCAAAACGCTCCTCGTTGGGTGCCAGCTCAGCCGCTACCGTTAGACAGACCTCCAAGCTCGGCTCCCCGGGTAGGCCTCGGCCGGTGTTCACGGGGCCCACCGTGAAGAAGAGCGGGGATGACTTTTCGGATGCACAGCTGAAGCACGGGCGGGGGAGGGCAGGGAGTGCGTCCTTGTTGTTTGGTCGCGGGTCATGACTTCCTGCATACTTATTCTTATCTTTTTGCAATCACAGCACTGACCGTACGCGTGATGGCAAGTGCTTTCACTACTTCTGTAAATGTCTGAGTTGACCTCAACGGACTGTAGGATTCTGCTAGACCTTCCACACTCTTGACACCTGTAATGAACTAATGATTTACGTTATTCCCGCACGACTGAGTTGCCTCCGTGAGGCTGTTCAGCGACGCAACTCGTATTCTCATGCTCCTTTTTTCATGACTGTATAATGTTACTCCATCCACCTCTTCACGATAGAACGCCTCTGGTCACCCGATGGAATGGGTTTATTCCCTCGGATGTTCTCTCGATGTTCAATAATTCTCTGTCTTTCTGGCGCACTATACGATATTATCTAGGATTCATTGTGCCATGGTATATTCGTATGTACGTATAACACTCGTTGAATACACTATTGCCCCCATGTCCATAACGCCACCATTCGACGGCTGATTACAGCATATGCATGTCTATATTGAGCGCCCAACCTTGACACTTGACCACCACCAACCACCGTACGCTGTGCATCTACCACAACACCTGCCACCGTAGCACACAACGGTTCTAGTGTATCCGAGACCCTATCGTACGAAATGGAACTGCAAGCGAGTTCGAGCTCGCAACCGACCCGCTCTCTCAACAGTCAGGTGGTACTTGAAGAAGACGAGTATACCGAGGCCCTTTCACACATTATCGCTCGAGATTTCTTTCCATCACTCGTCCATCTAGATGCCACAAACGAGTACCTTGATGCAGTACGTGCCCAGGACCCTCAGCGCATCGATGCCTCCGTACGCCGACTGGAGACCTTGATGACACCCGGTCCATCGACAAGAGTTGGACAAACACCTTCTCGAACGCCGTATAGGGCAGGCCCTTCGGACACGCCATTACGTACACCCAGGACGGAGCTACCTGGCGAGCCACCTCGCTATGACACGAACATGACTTTGGATGCCTTCCAGGCTCGATATACGTCCGAGGACAACTCGAGCTTTACGGAGATCTTGGAGGAAGAGAATCGTAGGCGGAAAGAGAAATGGGCGTGGGCGTGGCAGGCACAGAAGCGGGTAGAGCAGCAGAGAGACAAGATGTTGGAGGGGAGGGAGAAGTTATTATTGGAGGCTCCAGTTGGTACAGGCGTGCGGGGGAAATTTAGGCTTGAAGCTCCTACCCCAGTCGGCTTACTTACCGATGGGTCGGGTAATGGCGGTGCAACGACATACGGAGACACCGGCCCAGGGGAAGCAAGTGATGAAGCATCACAGTCTAAGGGTAAGGAGGTCGTTATGCGGGATGCCGATGAAGACGTTGTGGTCGATGTAATGGCACCAATGAAAGACACCCGGCCAGCGGGAGTGGATGGCTGGGAATTCAAGGTATGCACACGACATTTTACCAAATGAATTCGTTAATAATCCCTCATCAGACGAGGAACGCCCTTATGTTCCCGCCGGATGCAGACGAATCTCCCTATCATACCAAGCCTACTGCAGCAGCGGGAGACAAGAAGCCCCCACCGCCAAGAATCATCAAGTACGATAACACGCGCTTGCCGGAACAAGACGACACATCTTCAAGAAGAAGCATGAGTGCACCTCCAAGTCCTACTCGGAGTCGGATCGATGCCGCCATTGCAGGCACGCCATGTGAGTCCACTGTCGTAAATTTCTCTACAATTAATTGACAAAATGATTACAGACCGGCCCAAGTCCCCGACAATTAACAACTTCTCTCTCGTCCCTTCTATGCCCTCTCCAACTCCTTCTGAACTTGGTCCTGCCGCTGTGAAGCAGTTGATGACCTGGGGAACGTTAAACGCCACCCCACGCGTCCTCTCCCAATCGGATGACCCGGCCGAGTCAACAGAAATGCCTCCTCCTACCTCATTTCAGATACGGCCACCATCTGCCCGTGAGCGCATCTCACAAAAGCTGTCAGCCAAAGCTTCGAAGAGTTTGCGGGCTAAGGCAGAGCTTTTGGGCACTGGGGGACTGCGGACACCATCCACAGTTAAGAGAGCCTCGTTGAACTCAACCAGGCAAGGGTCCATGCCGCCGCCTACATGGACTCCGAGACGGGCGGAAGGTAGCCTGACGCCTGCGGCCAAGAGGTTGCTGGACCGAACAACCATGAGCACGGCGGCCGCAAGAAGAGCGGAGGCGATGGGAAGAATGGCGGGCTGGGAGGGGCATACGAAGGCAAGAGAGCAGGATTTGAATAGGGTTCGATGGACTCCTACTCCGACGGCTACGGCAAGGAAAGCTTGAGTTGTAGATACAGGTAGCACAGTCTCGTGTTCCACCCACGGATAATTGTGCGGTGGCGATGTCATAAAGCAGGGCTTTCCACTTTTCGCCGTTTGGCTGGAGGCACTGAAACGTCGTCTGTCGCCGACGGTGCCTCATGAGCGGATTCATTATTCGGTGTATTCTTAGTCTTCGCCGCAGAACTCGGATTATTTACAACCTTCGCTTTCTTCTTCACCACGACGCCCTTCAGGGATTTCTTTGCGTCCCTTTTGACTACAGATGGAACAGGCCCTTTCGCTTTCGCCGTTAAAGGTGCCGATGTAGGCTCCGTGACTATAGGTGGAGGCTTCGCTGCGATTTCTCGCGCAGCAACAGCCCTTGGAAATCTAAATATCGGGCATACCAGCCGTTGTGCACGAGACCACTCACTGTCGGAAATTCTTCACCTCTTCGCCGTCCATTTCCTTTCGCAGTCTCTCTTCCTCCCGCTGCTTCTCCGCGAGTGCATCCAGAAATAATACCTCATCCTCCTCCAGTGCGCGGAACTGATTGCCTTGCACCTCACTCAGTCCACGCAGCCCTGACCAGACAAAAATAAGGTCTTACCTAATTTATTACGCTCCTCCCATTCCTCTTGTTTGGCCGCCTGAAAAATATGAGACACTAGAAAGGCGATAACGTATACATGCTTACTTTATTCGCCGCCAATTTCTTCGGAGAAGGGGTAGAAAAGAGTACTAACGAGTACCGAGCTGGACACCACGTACCTCGGCTAGACTTCTGCCATCAAAAACGTCCTCTACTGGCTGCGGCGGCGGTTCTTGGCCAAGCCTGAAATGCAGATTATTTCAGCAGACTGCGGCTGGAATATCCGAAGAATCTCGGCAAGTACCTGGCATACGCAGCCTTCCACTGCTCGTCGCGTCTTGCTTTTGCTATCTCAAGCTCGTCTTGGGAAACGAAGCGCGACCCTACCGTGCCTGAGGATATTGAAGGTATGGACTCATCCATAATTTAGGAACAGGGAAAAAGATAAATGAGACGATGGTGGTCGTCCTAGAGGATGACCTAGGACCGGCGAGATGGACGATCGAGTGAAAGATGCTGAGCGTCTACCCAGTTGAGCCGCATCTCGGCTGGGTGCACTGGCAGGTCGCCCGGACGGCGGAGAGCTGTAACACTCTCTGCGACCCCCCTTCCCTCTCTTTATTCTCTTTCTCGCTGCCCCCGTGGGCTTTCCAATGTCTGCTGCCCACAATGGCCCAACACCCCCTCAATCTTCCTCTGACTCTGCTTTTTCAAAGTCCCATGCCCAGAGTATTCGGAGTTATGCTCACGGCACCGTTCGTACCGTCGTGACCGCCCCTCGTAAGAGCCTACACTTATATTCAAGAGTACCCTCGAGCTGAGGATATAATTTACGACTCATTAGCCTGGGCTAGAGACGAGCCACCCTCTCCGAAGGACGAGCTGCCTCCTTCCGCAACGAAAGAGCGCTCCACAGACAGTCGTCCCTCCGAGAATCGCCCATCTGACGTTGCTTCATACCAATCTTCATATGTAGATGAAAATGAAGCAGGACCCTCCCGTTGGTGGGCTTTTACTCGCTATCGTCCGGACGACTCGTCCAGTCAGCCCCTAGCCATGCATGGCGCTCGCCACGGCAGGGATCGGTCATTATCGATGGCATGGCTTACCTCTACTATAACCCGTCGTTCAACGGAGCAGGAAGGTGGTTCTGGCAAAGAGAAGACCTCAGATAATGCATATCAGGCCAATTCGCCGCGACGAGCATCCCCCGCGGATAATTTACACATAGATCTTCCTCCTAACACTCCATCTCCCATAACACTTGCGCAGACCAGGACACCTGGATGGGATGTGCCGTGGTCACCCAGAGCACCAGGAGAACGCGTAGATACATGGGATAGAGACCCCGACGAAGCAGGAGATGAACGGGACAATGACAATGAGAAGCATGGCGTATGGCAGAAGCGGAAAAAGAGGATACGTGTATATATGTTGACCAATGCATATGTGCCTTTGGTAAGTTGGACATGTCCTATGTGGCACCATTTCTAGGTTTATCTGACACATGTGTATAGTTGTTCCGGTTCGTTAACATCACTCTTACGGCTTCCGCTATGGCCATCGGTATCCGAATACGAGTGGTGGAACGAAGAAGTCATATCATGGGTGCACTCGGTTCCTCGCCGTAAGTCGACTTCTGCTTTGCCGCGACGTGAAACATGTGCTTACAGGCTCATAGAACCCTTGTCGTCATCTTCGCTCCTCTGACACTCGTGCATGTCATGATCGCAATCTATGTACGTATCACAATTCGCTTCCGCGTCTGTCACACAGTTTACATGTTGACATCATAGGTGGAATACTTCGGCCGCCCATTGGGACTTTGGCGAACGTCTAGCAAACTTGCTCACACGTTGGTCGAAGTCGTATTTATCTGCGCGTGGTCCGCCGCGCTGGCACTCTCCTTTGACAATTTCTTCACCTCTACGATACCCTGCGCGTCGCCGTCCGCTACCTCATGGTACAGCAATCTCCCCCGCGACACTCTACCAGGATTTAATGGCTCCAGCGGCGTCGGCGGTACACTTTGCAACGAACAACTAGCGCTAATCTGCCTCGTCGGCGTTGGCCTCATCATGTACTGCTTCAACCTCGTGATCAGCTTGTACAGGATCTTCGAGAAGGTCAAGTACCATCCATCGTCGCATGCATGACTGTCGCGCCGACACAGTCTGTACATCTTTTTCCGCGTTCATCACAAAGCTCGCACAAATCTCCTTGTGCTTGCCTTGATTTCCGAATACTCATCTGCAGCGTCCATATGCAGAGGTGCTTGCGTTTTCACTCGTCCGATATACCATTGTACACGTTATTTTAAGACGTAGTGAGAATATCATATCTGTATCAGTACCGGCGTACCGTATATGAAAGCATATAATAGAACATCATGCGGGTTGTTCGGAACGTAGGTGCGGCTCACTCGGCTTAGCTGTGGTCGCTGTTGAGATACGGTGGCAGCGCTGCATGCGCTCGTCGTCAGTATGTTAAGTTGGGAGCACAAGGTGGAACGGGATGGATCGGGTGTACAAGGAAAAGAAGCTTGTACAGCTTTCGATCAAAGCAGACATCGTGAGTAAGTACATCCAGCTTCTTGACAAGTGGCTCGGCGACACAGCGGCTGAGAAGCACAGCAAGCCTATGAGAAATCCTAGGGAAACGAAGGCTAACTAACAAAGTTTCCTATGGAAAAAGGACAGGATTTCGCCGACCAATACTTGAATAGCCGGATTCCCGACGTTCGTGGCGACTGTGCACACGGCTCAAGTAGCCGGACGAGCCACCGAGTCTTCGTTCGACCAGAAGCGCGACTACGCTGAGAAATTGGCACAATTTACGAGTATCGGGATGCAAAGCCGACGATGACAGCTGCAACGGTCGCAGAACGGGTGGCCTTCAGGGCTGACCTGGTGGCCGGGTCGCTTGTAATCAGCGCTACGAGGCAGTCGGATGGCAATTTCTGTGCAAGGGCAAGCGAGCCCTGAGCGCATTGATATACTGTACTGATATGACCAACTGTTCACAAGGGTGT